>JUFY01028213.1:0-16512 GCA_001855655.1 Leptopilina clavipes | reverse complement strand
TTATTATTATTATTATTATCAACAATTCATTAATATACACTGAAAAAAAATTTATTTGATTCAAATAATGAATTACTTGAGACTATTGTCAAATAAATATTTATTTGCATCGAATAAATTTTATTTGAGTCAATTAAATGGTATTTGGCTCAAATATAGAAATTATTGATTCAATTACAGTTTATTTGATTTAAATAAAAATTATTTTGTTCAAGTAAATATTTATTTAATAATAGACAATTAATTCATTATTTGAATCAAATAAATTTTTTTTCAATGTATTAATAATTTATTAATAATTTACTATAATTTTTCTACATAATTAAAATGACCCTCAATACTATTTTCAGTTCAATTTCAGCATAATTGCAGACTTTTTTTTACTATAATCCGAAAATTTTCTATAATATAAATTAAAAAATAATTAATCACCTGTGATAAAATTGCAAACTTAAGGATTAATAATAATTAAAAGAAAGAGATATAAATGACAGAGGTGAGTTTTGTATACAAAATTATTATGACGTAATTCTAAATTTTATCCAGTGTCTTGACATTGTGTTTTTAAAGATTATATATCGATTGAAGAAAAAAAAAAAAAGAAAAATTACAAAAGAAGATTTTTTAACGAAAAATACGATAAGATAGATGTAATAACATAAATATGTATAATAATTATTCATAAAAAACCATTTTTAATGAGACTTTTATCACATACAACTTAATTGTATCTGATGAATTGAATTAATTATGCAAGAAACTAGATTTTTCTTCTATACATTTTTTATTTATTTCTATCCTTGAAAAACTATATATGTGCTTATTATGATGACTTTAAAAGGAGTTTGGGATTGAGAAAAACAATACAGTCTTCGATTTGAAGTGACATAGGAACAATGATGGGTGTGCGAAATAATTTTCTCTTTATCACTGTTGTGTGCAGTATTTTCATTGTCAATGCTTATGGAAAGTCAATAGTAAGTTTCATATTCTTCAAGAATATAATTTTTGGGATAAAATTAAATTTTTTCCATAATTATTCTAAAATTCGATATATGAAAATTAATTTAAATGCATATTTAATTCAATTCGATTTTGCGCCGCATTTTTATTTATTACCGATGAGTCTAAATATATTTTTTTTAAATTGTTTTATAAATGAAATTGCCAAGGAAAATTACTATACATTCAATCACTTACAAATTTTTCTTCTCTGACGCGCTCTGAAGAAAAGGAACTTAGAAGCAAATTAATTATGGGTTATGTTTGTGATATATTGGATCTTAATAAAAATTTCCTTTTCAATTATGTTAACATCAAAATCAGTTTTTATTGAATTAGATTACAAACATAACCTAAAACGTTTTTCTTCTAAGGTCCCTTTCTTCAGAGCGCGTCACATTACTTTTGCTAAGTTTATTTTAATAATTTATTTTAATAATTTAAATGCTTAGGATAAGTGATTGATTACTTTTCTCTTTAAGATCGTAAAGAGATCGGATGGTCCTGTGGTGGCAGATGCAAATTCAAATGTAGATGTTAACGATGATCAGGTTAAGAAATATGTTCAGCAAGGAATTGACAAATTGAATGAATCTGGACAAAAGGTCCGCCTCAATGAAATTGTGAAGGCAGAATTTTTCCCTCCAGCTGGAAAAGTCATGTACGAAATTAAAATGAAAGTGGAAAATGAAGAGAAGAAGGACGATGTGAAAGATTGTACGGTCACTGTCGAAAAGGGAAGTGGCTCGAATGTTGAAATTCACGTTGATTGTAATTCCAAGAAGGAGAAAAGAGCCATTGAGGAGATGCCACAAGGTGGAATGAAACCTTACATTGCTGATAAATCTGTCCCACTTGATGTGACAAAGTCCGAAATTATAGAGAAAGCTAAAGAAGGTTTGAAAATGTATGCTAAGAAATATCCAGACTCCAAAGTCGAGTTGGCCGAAATTATCAGTGCTTTGTAAGTCTTATTTTTGCGTGTACCGATTTTAATTTTTTCTCTTTTTAACGGATATAAGAATTTAATTTTCCATTTTAGTTACTCTCCAGTGAGTGTCTTTGCCGAAAGCATTAAAGTCAAATTTGTAAGGAAGATGGGCAACGAGCAAAAATCGGAAGTCTGCACCGTTTATGTTCCCCAGCACAATGGACCATTGCCTATGGATGTTAAATGTGATGAATAAAAAAAAAATTTCTGTTAAAATTTGACATTTTCTAATTTTAAATAAGCAAAAATAAAACTTTAATAAAGCCAAAACTACCATAAACATAACCTATAATTTTTTGCTCGCTACTAAGATCTCTTTCTTCAGTAGATCGTGTCACGTATTTAAAAAATTAAATAAAACGAAATGATTATCAATTTTTTAATCCGTGAAACCACTTTTTTGGACGATTTCTCCCGGATTCCCTTAATGAGATTTTTCTTCTGTACGTCTATAAAAGAAAAACAAACTATCAAATTGATTATTACAATTTAATCTAAAAGTTACTAAACGAAAAATATCAAACAGGAAACGTGAAACCTTTACTGCAACTAACCTTTTATTATACGACTTTGGTACAGCGCATTCAAATTGTAAAATTACCTTTACTTGCGAGATTGTGACTAGGTGTGTTTGCACCTTTAGAATTTTTACTATGTTTACAAAAATATAACCTAAAATTATCAATTCCTCGAATAATTAAATTTCACAAAACGTGAATAGTTTATTTTAATTATTATAAGTAGACATTTTTTTGCCTAAAACAACAAAATTTGCCTCGCTACATGCAAAGACTACCACATTTTTTATTTTCTATTGTAAGTAAAAGTTGTCATAACTATTGTTTTGATATTTGTATATTTTCAATTTTATATTTGTAAGTCAGTTATAGTCAAAATTTAATTTATTTTGTTGGTCACAAAATCAGGTTACACACATGTTTATTAAATTTTCAACATTTATCGTGTTTCTAATTAAGAGAAGAAATTAAAAAGAATTAAAAATTTTCAATTCCTTTAATTTCATTTCTGTTCCATTCTTTTGTATCCATTGGAATACATACAATATTTTTATGTTTGAACCATATTTAACGAATCTATTGATTTACGAGGTAAAATACTTAAAAGAAAATTAATATTTCTCTCGTGCAATTAATTAATTAAAGTTTTGATTAATTTTAAGGTTAAAGAAAATTTAACTTATTTTAAAATTCTATATATGTATATAAAGTTTTAAATTATATTTTTACTAATGCACATACCGGGTGTTCAAAAATTATGGAAACGATACAATTTTTTTACATTTATTACTTTTAGTTTCAATTATTTTTTCCAAAAAATGTCAACATTTTTAAATATTTAATCGATTCAATATTTTTCGAATGCCTCGTATTTTTATACACATATATCCAATTTAATATAATTTTAAATTATTGACAAAAATATCCTCAAAAATTTTTTCTCTCATTAAAAAATTTTTTAATTATTTAAATTTATAAATTTATAAAAATAAATAAAATAGTAAAAATTTCTTTACAGATAACAGTTGAAGCAAATGTGCTTCCCTCAGCGTCAAGTTATTCATTCAATTGTTTCATTAAAAAAAAACATTGGATTTTTACAATAAACCATAACTTACCACACCAAGATGGCAACAATACTTAAGTTTTACATGAAATCTGCCAAAAATCGTCCATCTTGGATTAGTTTGTTACATTTTATACATTTCTTGCGTATATTTCGTTTCTGACGTTCATTGTTTGAGAAAAAGACTTTAGAATTACGTTAATTGTGAAGTGAAAGTGAACATTTTAGTTTTCTGTTAAAAATTCTGTTAAAATTCAGTTTATTTCTGTTGAAAAAAAATCAAAAGGTGTAAATAAGATTGTAAAAAGGAAGATGGAAAACATTAGAGTGAAGCAATTTAAAATGGACAATATTAAAATGAAGAATTTTTCAATGGGAGATTTCAGGGAGGGTATTAAAGGGAAAAAATTTGAGGAGAATAATGTGGAGAATTTAAAGGTGGTAGAGATAAATATAGGGAATATTAAGATGGAGAATTTTGAAGAAGAGGAGTTTACAGTGAGGAATATTAAGGCGGAGCCTATTGAGGTGGAAAATTTTAAAGAGGTGGACTTTAATTTAGAAGATGTTGGGATGACACAAGTGAAAACGGAGGAACTTAAAGAGGAGGAGATACATGTGGAGAATATTAAGGTGGAGCCTATTGATGTGGGGAATTTTTCCACCAACGAATGGACGGAAATAAAGGAAGTGGAGGAAAGAAATGTGGAAGAGATAACTCTAGAGGACAATAAGGAGGAGATAAAGACAGAGGAGTTATTAGTGGAGGATATGGATGTCGAATCCATGATGGAAATGGAGGAAATAGTGGAGATAGTGGAAATAGTTGAAATAGTGGAGATTGTGGATACAACAAAACCTAAAAAAGTGTATCCAAATAATAAAAAACTTTACTATACCCACAATAAACGCAAATCTGGAAAATACCAGACAGGAGCGAGGAGACTTTCCAAAAGGAAAAGTGCAAGGGACAGGTTTGTGTTTTAAGCTCTCAATATTTTTACCTTTGATATAAATATTTATAAAATTAAATAATTAAATTTAAATATTTAATTAATCCTTATAAAATTAAATAATTAAATTTAAATATTTAATTAATCCTTAAATGTTATTTGTTTATTTGTTATTTACAATTCGTTTGAACAGAGATTCGTGTAACATAGAACATAACAATTCGGGCAATTGTGAACTCGGCTTAAGGCTATGTCCACAATGGTCTCTTTTTATGTCCTTACATCAAATATAACGGTAATTTTATATTGTATTATTATGTTAAATTCAACATAAGGGCGTAAAAATAACCTATTGTGGACATAGCCTAAGGCTGTGTTTACATGCGTGCGTTCTAAGGGTCATATTACATGGAGGAGTAAAAAGTAAAACGTCAACCGGAAATTCATGAGGGCAAGTGAGATAAGAAACAGTCTATCCTTTTCACTCTCATGAATTTCCGGTTGACGCTTTACTTTTTACTCCTCCATGTGATTTCACCATAACGCAATTATTTGCGTTTTATATACTTCTGTCCTTGTTACACTCATTGCTGAATGCAAACAATTGCGCCAGAGGCACGCATGTAAACGCCGCCTAATAGTTATTATGCTCTTTTCATTTTGAGATCAATGCATGCATTCCCCCCTCTACATGTGTTACGTACATGCACATCCCTGCACACGTGTAGCTATGACAACAAAGACATGAGTTTGTAAATCTCTATCGAAACGAAAGATGAAAATAAACAATTTTTTTAGCAAGTTATTCTTTAGTAGTTCTCACGTAATATACATCGTAATTATCAGTAATTATTTAATCATAACTGACGCATAGACAATGGTATGTTCATACAATATTGTTACAATAATATAATCTTTATTTATCAAAACAAAAGTTTATCCCTACTTTGAAAATCTTTCATTACGTTTCAATTATTTCAAAAGAAATACTAATTTTTCATGATACTGAGACTAGCACCCAGTTAATTTTATTAACTTTAAATTAATTGTTTTAATTTTATTTATATTTTTATTAACATAATACTTTGTCAATTTTTCTCGTTATTTAATAATTTATCAGAGAATTATATTAATTATAAATATCTATTTCAACAGACGTCGACGAAAAAGACTACAACAGGAGGCCCTCGAAAGAGAGGCATTGCTAAATTTGAATTAACCGATGAGCAACGTGCCGACATTAAGGAGGCCTTCGATCTTTTCGATCCCGACGAAAGTGGAAAAATTTCAACAAAAGAACTTAAAGTCGCAATGAGAGCACTTGGCCTCGAACCAAAGAAAGAGGAAATTAAAAAATTAACCTCAACCGTTGATCCCGATAATTCTGGAAAATTGTCATTCGACGATTTTTTGCAACTAATGTCAACGAAAATGTCCGAAAAGGACACAAAAGACGAAGTGCTCAAGGCATTTCGTTTATTCGATGACGATGACACGGGAAAAATAACATTTAAAAATTTGAAACGTGTCTCAAAGGAATTGGGAGAGAATCTTACCGACGAGGAGTTGCAAGAAATGATCGACGAGGCTGATCGTGACGGCGATGGGGAAATTTCACAAGAAGAATTCCTACGGGTAATGAAGAAAACTTGTCTCTACTAAAAGTTGAATTTCACTCCATAAAAAGTGTTTTTTACTCTAGTAAAAAATTAATCTACTTCGGCAATAGTGAATTTTATTCAAGTTATATAGTTTCCAATCTATTAATGGCAAATTTTACTATTTTATTATAAATACTGAACTAATAGAAAATTTGTATTGTTATTGTAAAATTAACTATACTAATGGTAAATGTTTACTATGCTAATGGTAAAATTTAATATATTGATAAATAAAATTTACTATTTTAATAGTAAATTTAGATATTTTATTAATGGTAAATTTACTATATTGAAAATGTATCACTTTACTGAGAGTAGATTCTATTTTCCTAGATGCAAATTTCACTTTAATTATTAAAGTAATAATTTTTTTTTTTCGTTTTAAAAATAAGAGCTAGACTTTAATTTCTAGAAATATTTCTTTATTTTATTTAAATAAAACTATGAATGAGTTGTTTAATTTTAAGAATAAAAGAACGAATAAATGCATGTCATCTTAAATTATTATATTAACTAATTTTTTATTTTTTATACTCGTAATGAAAATATGTAATAAGTAAAAAAAAATGCAAAATACTAATATAATTCTTAATTTATATAATACAGTATTTTTCATAATTGAAAAAAATATTAAGTGTTTCTAGAAATTTTAAAAGGTGTCGTCGCAGTTTCTATTAATTTTCTCATTGCTTCAGCTCGTTTCTTAGCGATTGATATGCTTTTTGTTATTAGTTTATCTGACATTGGAGCTCCACCTAAAAAAAAAATAAATTATTTTCATAAAAAAGTTTTTAAAAGAAGAAAAATATTAGTAATTTTTGTTTTCTTGATATTCAAAAATTAAATATTCATTTTACATTAAAATAGTACAAATTCATCGAGACGTGAATAAAAGTTTGTATTATTTTAATTATAGAAAAATATGTTGATCTTTTTTAAAAATGTTATCATTTTTTAAAATTTTTACCTGATTTGTGAACAAAACACATGTTATTGGCGTTAACGGCAATTGTTATCCTACTGTGAGATAAACTCTCTTCATCTTCTGTTGGGTCAACAATTAAAATTCGCCTAAAGGATGAAAAATTAATTTTACAAAATTGTTAATTTTTAAAAGAATTTTCATTTATAAAAAGAGAGGAAAAAATTCTCACTCATCAAACGTGGCGAATGTCAAAGAAACCGTAATGGGTTTTAATGGTAGAGGAATTTTCTTCTCGGGATTTGTGACTATGAGTTTTGTTTCTGTGTCATAAGTAACTTCCGGTAGTGTTACTGAAAATAAATTTTTATGTCATTAGTGATTTTAATTTTAGGAATTTACCTGAAGTCTGTTTTTTTCTTTCAACAACTGGAACGAATACTTACATATTTCTAAGGCAGCCATTAGAGCTCCAACGCAAACATCAATTACGGATCCATCGAAATCAATACACACGAGATCGCAATATAAAACCCATGCCAATTTATCTTTACATATACAGAGATCTTTCAGGTCTAAAATCGCCGAATTTGATAAAATTTCGTCTACAATTTTCGTTGCGCATTGAGCATCATCACTTGGTGGACCAGGGCGAAATTTTGGAGAACAAAGCGGAGGTAAGTTAACGTTTACTATCGCAAAACCACAATCTGGTGTTGAGGCTTTTGGTGTGCAAAGTTCCTGAAAGGATAAGCAATTTTTTTTTTATTATCATAATTACTCAAAAAACTATTACAGGGAATTTTTTTGAAGAAAATTTTTCTTCATTTTAAATAAACTTACTGCTTTGATTCCACAAATAACAGTTGTGTTGCCGATTTTGAAAACACACGAACTGTCAGCTTGTTTAATGGACGAAACATTTATACTGACTGGACGGAAGGACATAAATTCTCTACCATCCGGGCGAATTTCTTTCGACTAAAATATAATTAAAATTAAATTCATCTGTCGGAAGAAAAATTTTCATTACGGTTTAATAAATTCCAATAAATAAACAGAATTAATAATTAATGTAATGATTAAGTATTATATAATTAATTATATTAATTAATTTTATGTTATATTAATTATTATATTTATTAATTATATTAATAATTATTATATAATTATTTTATTTTTAGTCATTATGGTAAATTATTAACTTACAAAATGATCTCGAAGGTATTTCACTGGATGAATTGTCCTAAAAAAATTATAATTATAAACTAAATAAATTTAATCATATATAAATAATTAGTTGTGAAAAACGAAAACAAATAATTTGTAAATACACCGCCACACGTGTATAGTAAACATTGTTTTTACAGAACATAACCTCAAATATTGTACATTTCTTAATATTTTAAGCTTTTACATATTTTTCACTTTGAACTGTAAATGGAGACTTCAACTTACTTGAATTGAGAATCCATGATTTGAAGTAACTAATCTAATATAAATCAATTAAATAAATATCCCGGTTAAAATTTTCTGCTTGACAATTACGACAGAAGGGTGAAGTAGAGTGGTGGGGGCAAGACAGAAGGACAGAATTTGCCATGGATATGAAGGCAAGGATGGATTGCGTCAATTATAATTTTTGATTCTGCGCACAATCTACTTTGCGCATTGCATGGCTTTTCAGGTTTTCAAACAACCTTTAAATATTACATACCATGTCATGAGTTTCAAAGTATACATAAAACTGAATTTATATCTAATTTGTATATTCTTTTTTATAGTTCTGACAGTCGGCTACGCCAAAAGTCATTTAAAAAGAATAATTCAAAAATACTGAGAACATAATGAAGTTAAAATACTAAAACATACAGCTTCCAAAATATGTTAAACCCGAATATATAGATTATCCGTTGATGATTTTTTTGCTGCAAAAAAATTTTACAAGGTTGCGAAAAATATTTAGAACAAAATAAATTTTACGCTATAGATTATTATTTAGAAGGAAGTTTCAAATTGGTGGGCTGAATAAATCGGTAATAAAGATTACTATACAGCCGCAAATGGCAATATTAGGCGCCCATTTCGAAAATTCGCAGAAATCAGAAATTGCCACCCCCTTTAAGTAAATCATTGACAAGCAGTAATAAATGAAAATAATCTCAAAAAGAATATCTAAACTTTTCAGATCTAGAACTTTTCAAATCGCAATATTAATTGTTTTCACCTCGAGTCATAAAAGAATACAAAATATAATAAAAAACAATGTCACACATTTCAGGAGTTGAGTCATATTTTATCGATTGATTTTGCTGTGTATATAAAGTTGCATTGAAAACCGCATTGCCACATGTGTGCGACTTTACTTATAATATGTTGTGACATTTCGGGGACTTTGAAAAGGCGTATAAAATAGATAATCTCTTATTTTACGTAACATTTAGAAATCACATTTAGTGTATTTAGGAAAATGGTTTTGTGACACGCGACAAAAAAGAAAGCGTAATTTATTTTTTTTGTAACCTTCGCAGTAACTGTTTAAAAATGATAATATGACGTAGAAGAGGGGAAAAAAACGGTAGTGGAAGAAAATAAACTTTCAAATGTTAAATTGACTCGAATCACTTTGCTTGAGACCGTCATTTGTGACGGTTTATCGTTTCTTCATTTATTTTTTATAATTTATTATCAATAAACGGTGATTGAGTTCAATATTTCGTGAAAAATAATTTTTTAGGTTATGTATTGAAATTTCAATCATAAATTGTTTATTTTTATTGTATTTTTTTTGTTTGCTAGTTGTACTTAAAACTGCACATGTTTTGCTTGAATGCAATTTGTCGAATGATTTTCGTATACAATTTTTGTTCTTCATTGTCGAGAGTGAATTATGGACATCATCTCTGTAGAACCTCATATTGATGTAACAATCGATGAAAATGAGGTTATAAAGGGAGCGACAGAAATTATCAAAACTATCAGACCTGACTGGCCTATTGATCAATTATTATTCAAGGTAAATTAGAAATATAGTTCTAAGAAAATATCCTTACTGAAAATTTAAATAT
This sequence comes from Leptopilina clavipes, assembly GCA_001855655.1. Classification (NCBI taxonomy): domain Eukaryota; kingdom Metazoa; phylum Arthropoda; class Insecta; order Hymenoptera; family Figitidae; genus Leptopilina; species Leptopilina clavipes. The sequence goes on along the minus strand of JUFY01028213.1, from coordinate 6,331 downwards.
TAATGTACAAAAATTGATTTACGATTTATTCTATATTTTAATTTATACCTATGCATATATAAAATTTTGTAACCTTGTGAGATAATTTACAGTTATTTTGATAAAGTAGCCTTATCAAATTTTTTTAAATATATAAATTAGTAAAAGTGATAATAAATTATTATTTATTTATATAAATAATTTTTACTTTAACAAACCAATGCAAATTCAAAGATAATTCGCCAATAATTTCGATTTAATATTTATTTTTGTAAAAATTATTTCTTTTAAGATTAAAAATTGATAAAAAAAATGATGTATTTGAAAAATTTTCCATTAAAAACATTTTATTTCTAAACTGAATATTTTTTGTTAAATTTTTTCTGAAATATAATTCAATCTTTATATATAAAATGTGTACTTTAAGCAAATTACTTGAATAAATAAAAACTATGTTTATATAAGAATTTTACATATGTTTTATAATTTAGAAGTTATAACGTATTGCAAAAACGATTGCAAAATAATTTGTGGTCACGCTATTCTATATTTGTTCAATATCTTATCGCAAAGACAAATTTTATGATATTTCAAATTTACAGAGAGAAAAGACTAAACATTTGAATGCTTTAAATATTTTACATTTTAGTTAGTGAATTAATTTTAAAAATAAATTTTTTTCAATATTCAAAACAATTTCAAAAAATTCATTTTATTTAAATAATATTTATAATATTAATTATACATAAAATGACAATAATTAGTTACAAGAGTATTTTTAATCTAATGAGTATAAACTAATTTTTACACAAACAATTTTAAAGAAATGTTTCAGTTTATGTTAAAAAAAAAATAGTTTAAAAACAAATTAAAATTAAAATTATAAATAAAAGAAAAATGATGTATTCTAATTTTTATGAAAAATTTTTTCTTCCAAGGATTTTAAGGACGGAATAACAAATAAACTAGTGGGACTATGGTATCCAGAGCATTACAACGAAATGATATTGATTCGAATTTATGGACACAAGACCGATTTGTTCATCGATCGAAAAGCTGAGACTAGAAATATTCGGGTGAGTCAATTTTAATCAATATATAAAATAATAAATAATTCTATAAGCGATAATAATATATAATTTTTAATTTTCTTTTTCTCTTGACAGATTCTGAATAAAGCCGGTTATACGCATTCAATTTATGCAACGTTTAATAATGGCCTTGCTTATGAATTTATCGAAGGTGAAACTCTCACGATCAAGACTGTTAGAGATCCAATTGTTTATCAACTTGTAGCGAGAAGAATGGCCCAAATGCATAGGCTAAAACCGATTCATCCCGAAATGAGTCAGAAGCCATTCATTTGGCCCAAAACTGAAGCATTCTTGAGCTTTGTACCTAAAGCATTTGATAACTGTGAGAAACAATTAAAGTACGAAGTTGTTTTTTTCAATTATTAAATTCGCATTATGTCACAATTTGCAATTTATTTTTAATAATATTGAGTTTTTATCCAGGATTTTATATATTTCAATAAAACGCAAAATTTATTTATTTTTTATAATTTGATTTGACAATTAAATGACGATTTCCATATATTTATTATTAAAATTGTTGCAGATTCGAAGAGACAATCAAACCCTTCGCATTATTAAAAGACGAGTATAATTTCCTGTATGAAAAATTTTCCCAAAGCGGAAGTCCTGTTGTTTATGCCCATAATGATCTTCTCCTTGGAAATATTCTCTATGATGAGAAAAAGAATTTAGTCACTTTCATTGATTTCGAGTATACCGCCTACAATTACCAGGCTTTCGATATTGCCAATCATTTCGCTGAATTTGCAGGTAATTTTTCTTCAATTTTGTTTTTTTTTTCTCAAAATTGTATATTTTCTTTTCTTTTTTTTTTGTTTCTTTTTTTTATTTTTTGTATTTTTTTGTTAATATAATAAATTAGGTGGTAAAAAGTTGGTTTTATAGTTTAAATAAACCTTTTTTAAATGCAAAATATTGTTCTGTTTAGGAACCGATCATCCAGAATATTCTCTTTATCCTGACAAGAATTTGCAAAAAGCTTGGCTGAAAATTTACCTTGAGGCTTATAATGAAACGAATAAAACATCAGAAGAAGAGGTCGAACAACTTTACGGAGAAGTTAAAGAGTTTGTTCTTCTTTCGCATTTCTTTTGGGGATGTTGGGCACTTATACAGAGTGAACATTCTCACATTGACTTTGATTTTTTAGAGTAGGTATTTGTTTTTGAGTATTTTTTTTTTGTATCACATTTAGTAAACATGAAATATTGAATATATTTTTTTTTATAAAAAGTCACAATTTTAGAATTTATTTTCTATAAATATAATATTAAATTTATGTAATTTATCTATTTTATATATTTTATATTCTATATTTGTAATTTTTGATATTTTTACAGATATGCTGCAATGAGATTTGATGAGTACTTTAAAAGAAAAAGCAAACTCAATTTCTAATATGAAACCAAGAGATTTTCTGTGATATTACTTAACATAAGAGGACATTCCCACTTACATGTTTTAAAGTGAGATAAGACTTAATCTATTATATGCAAATTCAAGGGCTGTGAGAAGATTTATCGAGTTTTTTTTTAATATAATAACAAATAATAATAATTGACGGTTGTAATTTGCACTCGCGATGTAATATTCAAGTTTATAAATATAATTATTATATAATTGTAATAATCTTTTCCAATTTAGCAGAAAAAAAGAAAGAGTTAAATTAACTTGTAATTATGTAATTTTAATCTTTTATTAAAATTAATTAATTAATTTTAACGTTTCTAAAAAAAAAACTGCAATACGGATTTGTTCGCAGCCCTTGATCGTTTTTATACTCAAAAAATTGCATTTTTCCAAAAGTCATTTTTGAATTAGTTGCAGTTTACAGAAAGAGAAAAAAAAACTATTTCTATTTGTCAGCTCAATCGCTTTTAAAATCTATAAATTAAGTCATATAATTTTCCCGTTAAAACAGAATTTTCAGCATTTAATTCAATTTTATGGGATTTGTGCATTTTCTATTTAACATAATATATTGAAGAAAAAAAATAGTGACCTAATAATGAAGAATGTATCAATTGTTAATTATTTGTTATTAAGCAATGTTACTTAATGAATTTTTGAACAATTATCATTGATATTTTCATTGTGATCTTAATTCTTGTAATTAGTATTCTTAAGTTATAACTTAATTACAAAAAGTTCTTAAGTTTTCCTTTCTTTCTTTATTCTTTTAAAGGAAATGAAAACTTATTGGTATTTCATTATTTTAACAAATTACAAATATATAAATTAATAATGATAATAAATAAATGTCCTTTACAAAATAATATAAATTAACAATAATAATCATTTTTTTTCAGTAAAAGTGCAATACAAATTTTTATTTTTTTTTGTAATTAAAATAATGTGATTTTTTCCTGAGTCATTTTTTATTATTTTTACTATTATTAATATTATTACTAGTACTATTATTATTATTATTATTATTATTATTATTATTATTATTATTATTATTATTATTATTATTTTTATTATTATTATTATTATTTTTATTATTATTGTTTTTATTATTACTATTATTATTGTTATTATTTTATTATCATAAATATTTGTTATCTCTATATTATGATTACTATTAGTAATATATTATATTATTGCTAAAAATGTAGTTCTGCATTTTTTATAGAAATAATTTACTGTAAAATATATATAAATAATTGTATATTTGTTTATAAATTGAGTTATAAAGTGACAAAATTTTTAACTAATATATACATATATATAATTTATTATATTTTCGTTAAATAAAAAAATCACTTGTTAACTCAAAACAATTTTGTGACAATCTTTGAACAAGTATCTAAAAAAAAATTTAAGTGTAATAAATTTCTTTTTTTTTTTAGCTAGAAAAATACTTTAACGTTCAGAGATTATCTTTTATGTCGCATATTGTATACGTTAATAATGTTGTTTTAATAAAGATGTCTAATCATTGTTTTCGTAAAAAAAAATTTTTGTTTTCGTCTTTTTTTCCTAATTATGTACACTTAGTTTTCATTGACGTGCAATAATATCATTATGATAATTTTTTTGATAATTAAATTAAAGTAAGTCTTGAACAATTTTTTTCTATAATATTTTTTTATTTTTTATTTAAAACGAAAAAGTTTGGAATCTTATTTTTATTTTTTGACATTCATAAAGTATAGAAATGGTTCAATATTTAAAAATCTAGATTTTTTTTTTTTTTAATTGAAAAGAAAATTATATTGTTTCCATATTTTTTGAACACCTGGTACGTAAAAATTTTTGTCTCTATTATTTTGACCAATTCTGATTCATATAGTAGAAAATTGTTTTTCAGATATTTTTAAAGGAAAAAAAAAATTAGAAATGCAAAATACGTATATAATAAAAATGCGTAATTGATTTTACACGTGTAAACATATTTCGCAATTGTAACTGTAATTTTTCATCTTAGGCGGGGAACCACTGGAGTCAAAACAGACAATTTTAGAAAATCGAAAATGTTTTGTGAATATTTCTAATAATTATAGGATACTATTTTTGTTATACTGTGGAAGAAGAAGAAAAGAAAGTAAAAATGTAGAAAATTAATTTTATATAATATAAAAATAGAGATACAAACAATTTTCTTTTAGAGAGTGAATTTTGAATAACGCGCCTTGTCGATTGACAACAAAGAGAACGTTGTTATTGGCTAGCAGACGACGCGACGAGTAAATTGCAATCAGCTGATTGGCTTTTTCACTGTTTCTCTCTCTCACGTTCCTTCTGTACTCTCTATTTCTTTTCATTGCCTCTCGTCACGTACACATTTTATATTTCGTTTCTACACACAACGACTCACGTTATTATATTTTCACTCACACTCGCGCGTTTATTTTTAGAGTTAGAACAAATTTTCGTGTATTTTGGAAGAGTGTTTTCACTGCGCGGTGTTAACGCAAAATTCGGGATCTTTTCTTACATGTATAGTATATATAACAAAAAATAAAAACCCTCTCAGTTATTTTTTAAAAAACGACGAATTTTTTCCACTCTCTGAAAGTTTGTTTCTTTCTAAAAAGCCCTTATTTTCTTGAATTCTAATTCTCGCTCCGAGACGTTGTTTTCTGTCCGTCTTTTTCTTTCTCGCTGAAAAAAAGCATTCCACCTTCAAGTATCGGCAAAGGTTGACTGATAAGCCGCGATTACAATATATATATATATAAATTCACGAAAACGACATAAAATTTTTTCGGGAATGTAATTCTTTAGGAATTCTCATTTTTTTCCGTGAATGAAAAAATTTATTTATTCCGGGGTGAAAGTGATCGGAATAATTTTTGTTTCTGGAGAGATTTTGTCGTTTCCTTTAGATATAACATTCGCGATGTCAGCTCAGTGATTACAGTAATAAGCGTCTATTTTTTTGCCGTGTGGGAAAAAAATTTGGTGGAAACAATAATAATTCGTTGAGTGATAATTTTCTTTTTTTTGTGAGGTTTGAAGAAGAAGAGAAAAATTGACAAGAAAATGAATTTCGCGTGTAAGTGTCTTAATGTGACCATCAAATCGAGGAGTGATAAACTCGAAAGGGTCATTGTCGAAGACATTGTTGGATTAAATCCCGATGAAAGGCTCGACGCCTTTTTTCAAGAGGTACATTATTTTTAATTACTAATTGTTTCACACTTTCAATGATAAATTAATTATTAATTTCCATTGTTCCCTAAATAGTTGTCATTTTTTTTTTCAATTTCCAAAAATCGTTACCTGTCACAACTTTTCTTTGTCTCGATTATTAACGGTTTTCAAATTCAGAACCTTTTTTTTGCCAAATTCCGAATTCTTTTCTTATTGAAAGTTTCTTTTATTTTTTATTCTTATTATTTTTACATAAATTTAGAACTTTACATTTATAATCAGAAAAATTGTTACAATAAAAAATTAATTCTCTATAGGAATATTTTATCCTTATTATTATTTTTATAAGAAATATTATTTCTTTTTAAAATATTTTTGAAAGGAATCAATAATTTTTCGATTGTGATGAATTTAATTAGATTCGGTTTCATTTTTTTTAAATTTCTTTTTTAGAGAATTTCTCAATCGACTTTTTAAAAATTCTTATATGTGAGGAAAATATTGATTTTGTGTATTTTTGAAAATTTCTTTTATCAGCGACGTCACATTTGTGTGACAAAAATTTACATGAATATTTGCATTTTTTGAAATTTAATAGAGAATGAATCTTTTTTAATAATATTAATATTTTAATAAATTATCAATTATTTATTTAC
>JUFY01028198.1:0-11612 GCA_001855655.1 Leptopilina clavipes | reverse complement strand
AATTTTCTTTGTATATTTTTTATAATATTAATAATAATAATATTAATAATAATAATAATAATATTAATAATAATAATATTAATAATAATAATAATAACAATAATAATAATAAATTATTTTTTGAGATTTATAATTTTTGTTCTAAGTGATTATCTTTTGCGTATTGACATTAATTTTTTATTTTTTACTTAATTATTTTGCATTGTTATAAATAAATAATAATTGACATAAAGGTAATATTATCACGAGACTAACACGCGTTGGTGTTTTATATATAGCAAATGAGTTGAGTGGCGCCAAATCGTCTACTCTTCCTCTACGTGAAATTACGTCAATTACAGTTAGTCATGTTATCAATAAGTTCACTGGGTCGGTAAATTATCAATTTTACTAACATGCAATTATTAAAGATACATGAATATTTGTTTTCTTTTTTTTTTTTTGAAAAATTTATTCAAAAACAAAATGTTTTACTTTTATTTACATTCTGATAATTTTTTTATTTATATTTTTTTAATATAGAAAATTTTTTACATATTGTACTAAAGTTTTTTTATTTAAAAAAAAAAAGTGTAATTTACTTTAAAAATGAAAAATACCATTTTTGAGTTATTACGGAAAAATAAATTGTCATGTAAATTAACATATTAATAATGAGATTTGCAACTGATATATGTAATATTTTCCACGATAAATAGGTATATAGAAAGAGTTTTAAATTTTAATAATTACCTCGCAATTTAAAAGTCATTGTTTAAGTATTTTCATATCTACCTGAATGCAAAAATGGAGAATATTATTGCAAATATCTATCAATTTTTTTTTACTATTAACTGTAAAAATAAAGCAGATAGAAATATTAAATAATTGAAAGATTAGTTAACTACTATAGTGATAATAAATTAATAATAATAATAATTAGTATTATTATTCTTATATTATTTTTATATATTTAAGAATAATCCTGATGATGACGTTTTCATAGGGGAAAAAATTTGACATAATATTTTAAATACTATTCGCGAATTATTGCCATACTTGCATAATACAATGAATCTAAGAATAGAAAAATAGAAATGAGTTAATGAATTGCCGACAAAAATAGAAACAAGGAGGGTCCATTGTTTTTTATGTGCACCATATTGCCATCAACTGAACTTTTCAATTGATCTTTTTATCGCTATGGAAAGATCTCGAACACTCTACTAAATCAGACTAAGATAGATTTATAATCAACTGATTTTATCAATAATCAATAATCGGAATCAGTTATGATAAACTACTCAAGTTGCAATTATTTCTTTTTACGATCCAGTCAAACCACATAATCAAGATTACAATTTAATTCCTTCGCAAAAAAAACGAAAATGTATGATTTTTTATTTACTGTATTGAACTTATGGTTCTGTAAAATTTGATTTTTCAGAAATAATATTTTGAATTTTAATTATTCTTCAATTATTGTAATTGTTACTATGCAGTTGCTTTTAGTATTTCTGCTGGTAAAAAATGAATTCTTAAGGCCATGCTTGAGACAAGCAGCGCCACCACAAGTGATGTCAGTTGAGACAGTTGAAAATATTGAATATATTTCCTTAAGGGCATGTCAAAGTAGTGTCACTTTTTCCATTGTTGCTTCATGTAAACATGGGAACGACTTTTACATGCCCTTAATAAGTGTTATTCATGTTAATGAAAATATGGTTACATTTTTTTTTCTTTGATAAAATATTTAGAGCTTTTATGATATATTTTTAATGTTACCCTATACATTAAAGAATGAGTCGATAAGAGACTTCGCAATTCATGAATTCCGATAAGAATCCGTGACTATTAAAAAATATTTATTCTTCTCCATGACGACTTAAATTATGTAATTCAAAGGCTTTTTTTTTTTTATTGTATTTTAAACAATTCGGCACTTTTCATAAAGCGCACACTCGAATCGATAAAACGAGCAGAATCCTAGTTCTCTTCCCATCCACTTTTCGTCTATATACATGTATTTGTCAGTTGTGGGTAGAAAGTTAAGGACAAGGTGAAGGTCAGGGGTGCTTTGGTTAAATAAACTCCCACCAGAGGGAAATTTGAAGAGAAATATGCACACAAAAAAAAATGCTCAAGGACTTTCTCTTCTTTTTCAAATTATCTCGTGTTCAAATTGGACTTTATTATAGGGGGGACAAAATTCAGTAGCTGTGCGAAATTTTTAAAAAGAAAAAGAAAAGATTGACGCCAGAGCTATATAAGAACGTTTGTGCATTTACTTGAGGCAACGGAAATGCATGGAACTTTCCAGAAGTCAAGTGGGACTGTGGGAGTGAGACAAGAGGAAAGAAAAGTAAAGAATTTCATGTGGGAGAGAGAGAAAACGAGACTCCGTTGCTAAGCCGCGATGTTTTGCGAGGAACCTATTTTTGAATTTAGTTGAATCATTTCGAATGTAATTGTCCATGTCAATATTAGTTCTATATTTTTATGCGTAAAATTAGTTCTAGATGGTCACGAGCGATAGAAAAAAAGAATATTCATCTTTATAGATACTAACATCAGTAACATCAGTGAATTTCTTTGCTTATATTTTTGGTATTCTAATCAGGTAAAAGTAGTTGCCGGGTATCAAATTTGTTAGATAAGGATGAAAAAGTATATATGGTAATTGCAACAAATGACGACTGTTGACTTTACATTTTGCACAGGGACAAAAATAAATCGGAAAGTTCTTTTATCATCTCTAACTTGTCACCAAGTAATGATGCTAAATATAGATCAAAGTTTGGTACAAAATGACAACAACAGATTTCTATTTTTTTTGGTGAATTTTAAGAGTAGTTTCAAAAGGAACAATTTTCTATCAACTGTTGCATCATGTAGTAAAATGCAGCAGATCGATGTTTGGTATACAAAATGACAACATCAGTTTTCTATTTTTTTGGTGAATTTTAAGAGTAGTTTCAAAAGGAACAATTTTCTTTCAACTGTTGCATCATGTAGTAAAATGCAGAAGATCGATGTTTGGTATACAAAATGACAATATCAGATTTCTATTTTTTGGTGAGAATTTTAAGGGCTGTTTCAAAAAGGCCAAATTGTTGCATCATGTATGGTAAAAGCGTTGCAGAGTGGGCACATGCTAACTAAGTTCGTCTGCTAAGAGTAGTTTCGCTTAAAGTAAAAGTGATGCGTTCTTACCTTCGATTTTGTAAAAGGCATCACACAGAGGGGCCATGGTTGCATTATCTGCCTTCTCTGTGATGAGGACATTGTCACTGTTACTTCCTTATCACTAGTTGATTTTGCAATTTATGAAAAAAAAACTGTTTTTAAAATAAAAGCCGTTTTGTTCGCGATAAAAATTTTTATTGATTTGTGTCTCAAATCTTGTACGTATGCCGGCACACGTGGTTGTGTTATGACAGTCGAGGGAAAAAGCCGACGCAGTGCCGTTGCTTAATATTAGGAGAAATGCGCACCTCCTACTCGCAGTTCTGTTTTACAATGTTCACAACACACTTCTTCCCTCTGACCTTCGCAATTTCTATCAGAGTAATTTGTCAACCCCTAATCTCGATTAAGAATCATCGATAATGATATAGTTCACTATTGTTGCTCTCTCAGTAATCCCTTGTTTTTGAAACTTTCTACAAATTTGTTGTGAATGGAAAAAATTATCTCGCGAGAGTTAACTGTCGTAATTGCAAATAATTTCTCACGACACTTCTGGTTTTCCAGTGATTACTGGTTTCGCGATATGAAAAATGTATTTCGCTTTATATGTTTGGCAAGTTTGTTAATCAGATCGCGGGGTTTGTCTTTTATATATACGCTGTTGAGACCTGAAGCACCGCCTCCTTCTCTGGCCAAACTCATTTGGAAGGGGAAGCTCGCGGTTAGTTGCGCGAATTGATCTCAGGATTGAAAAAGACCCAGACCAGGATGGCAAGGTTCATTGCCGGTCGTTTCTAATGGTGCGATGATCTTAGAAAAAGTTTTACAGAAATATCTGTAATAATTGGATATTTGTCATTTTCAATGTCGGTCTTTTCAAAAATCAAAATAAAATTTGTTATCTGCTATTGAATAAGAGTTTGATATCAAGAAACATACCATTTGTAAAAGTTATATCACGCATTTGCAATTGGCACGCAATTGCGTGTCATTCCGCATTGTTTGACTCATATTTGATAACCAAGTTCATTTACTTTGTGTACTTGTTTCGTTTCTCTTTTTACTCTCTTTTCTTCTTGACAGTAAAGATCCTTTTGCGAAAAGAAATAATTTTGATACTTTGGTTGATGGATATTTGGATATTGGTTGATGTTCCAAATTTATACCGAGGATGTACATCTTTATTAGAATTTAAACCTCAATTTTTAGTTGCTACATAAATTATATGAAGTATATACTCCGATATACTCTTTAGAAGGTACATTAAACAGGATGCGACTTATTTTAAGGTAATCCTGATGCTACATTTCCAAAACAACCTAATTGTTTTCTACATGTTGTTTGATTATCAGTACTACTTTGCTGAATTGACAACATGTTTCGAAAAATTGATCTATGTCTGGTAAATTATATGAACATCAAGGGGAAAATGCTTCTTGAATTAACGACAGTAACAATAATTGACTGATTGATTGTGTAATCGTCAGAAACTGGTAGTTCTTGAACTTGTATCATCAATAACCGTTTAAATAGCAGATCTATTGAAAATTTTCCATTATTTAAGGAAGACGATGTCCTTACTAGATTAACAATAGATTCCATTTACTGTACAGTACTGTAAATATAGTACTCAGTGAATCTACAGATTTAAGGAACTTCAAAATACAGAAAGAAATTTTGAGCCAATTTTTAAAGTTTGTTTCAAGTTTCCCTTTGCGGAATATTCGAGGTGTTCGAACTCGATATCGAGTTTGTCTGCAACCAGTCCTGACTTGTTAGTGATCAGTCGCACGTATTCGGAACGCTTCTCTAGCGAACATTTCTTTGATCCTTACTTTTCTTCTTCTCTTATTATACCAAGAGAAATTCTCCACAACTTAACTGGAGTTACACGCACCAAGGATCAAAAACGAAACAAATAAAACACAATGAGACTAATAATTGTGGAAGATTTTGCATCACAAGTCTTGATATGATGATTCATTGCGAGAAAAAACAATATTGTAATATTATTTGATTCCATTTGGTTTCGAATCAAAAAGAATTTTTTTGTTAAGTATATGAAACAGAAAAAATTGGTTTGAAGAATTTTGAGAATTTTGTTCAGATCAGAGAAATTTCCATATGTATATTAATAGAAAAGGCATTGATATCAGGTTCGATACACTTTTTAGTATATAATTTGTGGATAATTTTTCTTATTTTTAGGACCGGTTGATTCACCTGTTGATATATAAATTTATCCCGAATATATTAACAGGTAAATCAACTGGATTTTTTTTTTGTTCTCTTGCGTCGTTAGGATTATAGGTGGAAAATTTTATTCTTGATGTCATGTTTTTAATAACGATGCGAGAAATATGTGTGAGGAAACTGGTTTTTAGTGTATATAAAATTATAAATATAAAAATTAATTTAAAATTAATTTCCATCTTGATTGAATTTTTTTAAAATCTTTAAATACCTTTTCTGCCATTTCCACAACTTCTTCCATGTTTTATATTTAGTGTGTGTACGCGAAAATAATCTATAAACACTGAAAAATACAACTAATTTAAGTAAAAATTGATAATTTTTGACTGAAATATTTATCGGCAGCAAAGCGTTTATTTCGGAAATATGAAGAATATGCCTTTGGCTCGTGAAGATACAGTTTTAAAATTTCTTGAATTTAGCACACTGCAATGAATGAATATTATTCGAATCTCGCCTTTTCTATGGATGAAAAACACGTATCAGATGTGGATTATTTACAAATTATTTAGAGATTACATTTATTGTAAAAGAGATAAATTTGACAAGTGGTTCTTTGAAAGATGATTTATATTTCATTTCTACACAGAATCTGCAAATTTTAAATCCTTTTAAATTTCTACGAAGTTATATTGCTATAAGTAAAATAAAATATAAGAAATAAATGTAGTACCTGATTAGATATTTTTCTGTTTGTAGATTCATTTGAATTTTTTGTGCATTTTGAATTTATAGTTTTTAATTCTTTTCTTCTGCTTCCTTTTGCATTAATACTTTCAATAGAAATATTTATTGTTTCCGTGGAAGAAAAACTGCATTGTTGCAGAGATTTATCTGATACATGTTTCTTCCATTAATTTTTATAGACCTAATTGTTTATTGACAATTGAAAATCACTGAGATAACATCATCATCTGACAGTCAAGTCATAATCAGTGCATGAAGCTGACACTTTGGATTAGTATGGTGACATTTACTTTTAGACACATTCTTTTTTAGGTGCAAACATATATAGGTAATCTTAGTCATTATTCGATGGTAGTTAAAAAGAAATTTATTTTCCATTTAAATGAAATGAAGTTGTGGTCATAATGGACAGTGTATAAATAAAACAAGATATTTGTTGTCTGTATGTTACGGATATTATTATATAACGTGTAACATAAAATTAATGCACAGAAGAAGCTTTATAAGAATATTTATTACGGAAAATGTCTAATAAAAAAAAAGGTATTAAAGACAAATGATTGCTGCTTTTTTCTATCGATGTTTATTGTTTCTCATTTTTACACTCAATGTAACGGTGTAATTTTTTTATGCGAGGCAATCAAAAGCGCAGGTTAATATTCTGTTATCTTTTATGTATAAAAGGGGGGATTTTGAAAAATTCAGTTTTTTTATTTATTTTCAATCTCTCAATGTTTTAATATCATGTCCGTACACAGAACCTAAAGGGATCAAAACGTTGCAAAGGATACCGCTTTTTGGATCAATTTGTATCGTTTTGATCCCTTTAGGTTTTCTCTGTAGAAATTATTTAAACGGATGATTATAAGCAAGGAAAATTATTTAGTTATTGACAGTTGTGATTTTTACTGATTGGGCAGTAAAACACCTGCACAAAAAAACAATAGAACGGTTCCTCTATTATTTAACAGAAAGATTTTTTGACCACCAGCATTTTTTGTTAACCTTTCAAGAAAAAAAAATACAAAACAAATACTATACCTGATATTTTTGTTAAATAAATCCTTTTTTTTTCACATTCGCTGCAGGGAAAATTATTAGCGAAACAAAGCAATAACACAAAACCCGAGCAAACAGATCGATTTAAATATTGTTAAATATATACAATAATTATCTGTTAATAACAATGAGAAGGGATGTTTTTTTCAAAAAAAAAAACGGAAAATTAGTTTATACACTCACCAGTTGATTAAAAAATGTTTACAAATTTCGTCAATGAAATTCTAATTGGATTATATATTGAAAAAAGACACGGTTATTGCCTCTTGTTAAAGACAAGTTGAGGTACTAGATGTAAAAAATTAAACTCAAATGTAATTTGTGTAGAGATTATATATATAGAATAGAGAAGACGGGCCCTAAAAATCTCCACCAATAGGAGACGAATTTTTGGAGGTGTATCTAATTGGGTATTTAGTGATAAACAATGGAATAAAGTAAAGATAGTTGTAAAAACAGATAATGACCTATTACTATATCTCTGGTATAACATTAATTGCCCATATCTACAAATTAACAACCTACAAACAATTTATATTTCAGAATATTTCTGGAAATTTTTTCATTTAATTATTATCTCTTAACAAAATTTTTAATTTTATCTTCATTGTAATTAAATATTGTGTTATTTAACAATAATGAAAGGCGCTATGTATTATTAACAATAAGGGCCTTTAGAATTGATGTTAGTCATTTAACTAATAATATAATCACTATTTTTTGTTGTTGTAATCATTAATATTTATTAGAAAACTCTGACAAAGACGTTACACTTTTTTTTTACCTGTCAGGTTCTCATTGTTTCTTGTTATTAATTTTTTCCACTATAAAAATAATTCCTTGAAACATTTTTTTGTATGTCTGTCCTTGCATTTTCGAATTATTGTTATTATTTTCTTTTTTTTTTTGATGAAAATATTAATTTTATTGTACCATCGCATACACGTGAAATAATATGTGTATCTTTTACTATAATAATAATTATTATTTGTCATATTTTTCAAAGAATTTAACGATTTAACGTTAATATTTAATGATTGTTTGGTTTATATATTAATTGTGAGTTTGTGAAGGCCATTTTCGTGTTGTAAATACAATTATTGGATTTTATTTTAATTGTTGGAGAGGTATTCTTATCATTTTTATCAAATGTTACATAAATATTTATTGGGGTATAGGAATTAAAATTTTATTCGGTTTTGACGTCAGGTTTATTTGGTGTTTTTGAATTAATATAAACATTAGTTTTGGACTAGTTTTATGATTGAAAGATATATATCGACATATATCGAGTTTGGAGGTATGTGATTGGTTGGTTCTTTAAGAATTATTCTGCGCTCTAGGGGAAAGATGAGTGTAAAATTTCCCCTGGAATCTAACAGTAATAGAAATGAGGTTAGGTTATAGGTGCAATCACCAGCAATTGGTTAAATATGATAATGCAAATATATATTCTGGAAATTACAGAATGAAAGTAAAATAAGGGAAAAGTAAAACGATACGATATGTATGTAATGCATTAAAAAGAAAAAGAAGACTCCGATGGAATGGAAATTTACCAACGCATTAAGTCTGTCAATACTATAAAAACTGAGATGAGGAAATGAATGGATTTTATTTCGCTCAGTTTTTTTTTTCTTTTTCTTTTGAGATAAATTCTGATACAGTCTTTAATTCATTCATCCAGAACGACACTAGGAGAAATAAACATATAGTTTTTTTAACAGTAAATCCAGTGCTAATTAACTATACATATGTAATAGTAACAGTACGATTCTGCAAATAAAAAAGCAAAAAGACAAATAATCAATCTTTTTCTTTATTACTAAAAAATATACAAAATAATTAATAATTAATAAGATTTCTACTAAAAATGAAAAAAAAATCAACTCTATGATAATTTCCATGATAATATTTCACCAATCTTCAAATCTCAAAGTATAATAATTGGAATAATTGCTGTAACATTGTTAATGGTAATTATTTAA
Organism: Leptopilina clavipes; assembly: GCA_001855655.1. Taxonomy (NCBI): domain Eukaryota; kingdom Metazoa; phylum Arthropoda; class Insecta; order Hymenoptera; family Figitidae; genus Leptopilina; species Leptopilina clavipes. The sequence goes on along the minus strand of JUFY01028198.1, from coordinate 2,457 downwards.
GATATATATGTATTATCGGGATTAAAAATGTGATGATAAAAGAAAATTGGTAAATTTTTAAATGAAAATTTATCATTTTTAACGAGTCATGTTGAAATGATAAAGAATTTTCAAAATAGAGATGGTAATGATTATCACTTATACAGAAAAAAAAGAGACGTGTATGTGATTCGACCAATGAGATGCTTCGTTCTTGGAGGCACGTCTTTTATTCTTTATCCGATCCCCCGGAGAGCGTCAACTGAAAGTCGTCATGATTCTTCAATTTAATATTATAAATATTGATTGATCGCTTGATCATTGAACGTTAATTTATTGAGGTAATTCCCTATTGTCAGTATAGGTATATATCAAGTTTCAAGCTCGATTATTTGATAATAATACTAATAATAACAATAATAATAATAATAATAGCAATATTATTATATTATATAATTATTATTTATTAAATACAAATACAATACATATATAAATAATAATTATTATTGTATTGCTACTACATGAAGAAAAATATTTATTGTACTTTCTTATATAGAACAGGAGTAGTAAATCGCTTGTGAGAGAATGTATCCGCCTGTGAGCCATTTGTCGAACTTCAATATGCGCAAACTGTTATGCGCAGCGCGGGCTATTTAAAAATAAGATTTTTTTTAGAAAATCAATATTTATATATAAATGACATTTCCCTTAATTTTATATTTTTTATAAATTGTAATTTTTTAATTGCAGATGCGTGTTTGCGTTGTCAAGCTGAAAGTAAAAAGGATTTCTATGGAAGGCAGGACTGTGTGGTCGTTTGGGGCGAGTGTAACCATTCTTTTCATTATTGCTGCATGTCACTTTGGGTGAAACAAAATAATCGCTGTCCACTTTGTCAGCAAGAATGGTCAATTCAACGGATGGGCAAATAAAATATTTTGTCCCCAATGAGATCCACTGGTTCTTTTTTTTCAATATTTCAACGATTCAGCCATTTTTCTACATACCTTGCAAGAATATGAACACCTTTACCGGTATGATAATTTTTTTTTAATTTATATAAAAATAGATGTATACTTATTATTCGATACTGACTTTTAAATTATCTTTTCGATGAATCGATGATTTTTACATCGGATCATTTATCATTTCATCATCTGAAAAAATGTTAATTAAGGGAGAAATATTTCCCTTTTATTTTTAATTTTGAGTTGTGGTTGACTCAATATATTGTCGCAAATAATTAAATAATTAAATAATTGTATCAAAATTTCCAAGTTAATTTCCAAGAAACGGTATGGATACGAATTTCTGTTGAACGAACGTCTTTTCGTTTTGTAAAGCAAAAATTATCTATAATAGAATTTTTCGAAATAAATATTTATAATTATCAAATTTTACAATTTTTTTATCGTTATTAAATGAGCTGTAAATATAGGTAAAATAATATAATTCAAAATTTGTTTGATTTGATAACAATAAATTTGCTGATTTGCTGTTTCTATAATATCAATAAGTCCTTAATGACTATTAAACTAAAATACTTTCTATCATTACGTTTTCCGTTCTTTTAAAAACGCTTAGTAACCATATACTCATTATTGAAGACAAATTAGCACAGAAGTAATTATAGTTGAAACTATATAATTTATACAAAAGGAGTGGATTTTTAAAAAAGAATATGTCAATTAGCACATATAGTTTAGACTATTTGATATATACAAAAGCAAAAATAAGTACAAAAATATTTGACAGGTCAATTTTCATTAAAAACTATTTGTGTGACGATTGGCTACTCTTGTAAAAAATATATTGTTCATTTCTCATCGTGTTAGGAAAAAGGAGCAATAAAGATTCAGTTAATTGCCCCGAGGCAAATATTTGATGATTTAAGTCATGCTGATAATGACGTCAGGCCAAAAACGCACATACAGTTTACCAATATCTAAAGAGATTGGGGTCAAAAAATATAATAAAAAAGCAACAAACTACAATTGCAAAAAAGATCAATTTCTTTCAATAATGTATATAATGTACAAATTATATACGAATCAGATATCATTTTATTATTGCTTGTTTTGTCTATACATTCGCTCTTATATTTATACTGAATTAAAAGGCAATTCACCCACTATAAAATATCTGCGGCAAGTTGATGTTAATTTTAATTTTTTATTTACACTGAAATTTATATAAAAATTTTGTTGAAACTTTCTTTTTTTTTAATTTTATTTATGCAATTTACAATAATTTTTGTGTTCCTTTTCAAAAAATTATGCAATTTACAATAATTTTTGTGTTCCTTTTCAAAAAATCTTCACTTTATTAATTATTAGGTACTAATATAATTATTAATATAACAATTGTAAAGATATTTAGTGACAACTATGTTAAAGTTAATATTTTATTATATATTAATAATTATTATTTGTTTTTTTTTAATGGACAAAACCTTTTCTAATTAAAAATAAATAATAA
>JUFY01028195.1:0-13977 GCA_001855655.1 Leptopilina clavipes | reverse complement strand
AGAGAGAGAGAGAGAGAGAGAGAGAGAGAGAGAGATCTGAGGAATGGAAAAAAATACTGTGTATCTGACCAAAACACACTCGAGAATCTTTAACTGCTGCTTTGACTATCTTGTTCTTTGGAAAATGGGATTTTTTTTCTTGCAACTACCATTGCTTGAATGTACCATAAGTTGTACCATTAATTGTAAAATTAAATTAATTAACAACTATTGCAACGTTACTACCATAATTTATCAACTGCCAACGAATTTTCCTACTCTTTTAATTCAATCGCAGTAGTATGAGTCAATAATAGGAGAGACACTTCCGAATTCTTTATGTATAGCAGTGGAACGAATCGAATATAGTCAGACAAAACTATTGTGTATTTTTCTAATTTACTCCAAGTGGTAAAAGTCAATTTTTTAATGCAAAACATACATTTCTGTATTCAGTTAATGTAGTTTCAGTAGTATAAGTCAATTTCAGTCAGACGAAAGACATTCAAATTCTTAAAAATTAATCGCAGTAGTATAAATCAGTTTTGGTCAGACAAAATTGTTACAAATTCTTGTAACTAACTGTCAAGTAGTATGAGTCAATTTTAGTCAGACAAAACGCTCGAGAATTCTTAGAATTTAATCTCAGTAGTAGAAGTCAATTTTAGTCAGACAAAGTACGTCTAAATTATCGTTAATAAGTCGCAGTAGTATAAATCGATTTTAGTCAGACAAAACACTCGAGAATTCTTAGAATTTAGTCTCAGTAGTAGAAGTTAATTTTAGTCAGACAAAACTCTCAAGAATTCTTATAATTTTTTCTCAGTAGTAGAAGTTAATTTTAGTCAGGCGAAAGACTTTCAAATTCTTGAAAATTAATCGCAGTAGTATAAATCAGTTTTGGTCAGACAAAATTGTTACAAATTCTTGTAACTAACTGTCAAGTAGTATGAGTCAATTTTAGTCAGACAAAATTCTCGAGAATTCTTATAATTTTTTCTCAGTAGTATAAGTAAATTGCAATCAAACAAAACTATTACAAACGTTTTCTAATTTTCCTCTAAGTAGTATAAGTCAAATTTTGGTCAGACATGAATGGAAAAATTTTCCAAAAATAAACTACATTATTCGTCTTTCTTTCTTGTTTTTTCTTAAAGCAGCACAGAATTCAAAATTTCTCTAAAGGCAAAAAATGGAAACTTTTCCGAATGGAAATTTTCCTTTAAATAGAATTTAGATTTCCTAGAGTAATGAGGGTGATAAAAGAATGTCGGAGGTAAAAATTCAATGGTACGTTAATTAAGGAGTAACTTTATATTCAAAACACACTTAGATCGAAGAATAGCTCACTCTTCTTCTTCTTCTTCTTCTTCTTCTTCTTCTTCTTCTTCTTCTTCTTCTTCTTCTTCTTCTTCTTCTTTTTTTCTCATATATTTGAAAGCCTTTTCTCTATAATGTTCAGAACTTTTAATTACAACTTCAATAAAGTCAAGCATCGCAAGAAGAAGAAAAAAATGAAAGAATAGAAAAAAAATCTTATGAACAGAAATCCATTTGTTGAGAAAAATTCATCAATTAATTTTCCAAACGATAATTTGATATTTCTGAACTGATATCAACATTCATTTTCTAATTGAACACAATTATGGTAAATAAACATACATAAAAGTGTATAAAAGTGACGAAAATAAAAAAAAATTCAAACAATAATAATAATTTAAAAAAAAATAACTAAAGATAAGAAACATAAAAAATGAAAAATTAGAAAGAAAAAAGAAATATATAAGATAAGAAAGAAGAAAAGAAAAAGAAGAAAGAAAAGTAAAAATAAAAGAAAGAAAAATGAAACTAAAACTAAGAAATAATTAATACAAGTGGGAAAATCTAATTATAATTAGTTTAAAACTAATTATTTCAAGAAAAGAAAATATTTGCTTGCAGAAAAAAAATCAATTTTGAAAATGAAGTTTACGGACTGAAAGATAGAATTGCTAATTATAGTGAAGGCAAATTAGAGATTTGTGAGAGAGAGAGAGAGAGAGAGAGAGAGAGAGAGAGAGAGAGAGGAGAGAGAGAGAGAGAGAGAGAGAGAGAGAGAGAGAGAGAGAGAGAAGCATTTTGTCACGGGAGACAAAACTAATTAGATTTAAATCTGTCGGATCTAAAATGATGCACTCAAAAATATAATAATGAATGAATAACACGACCTAGGATAATCAATTTGCGATTAGCCTCTCTTTCCCCAGTTTGAGAGAGAGAGCAAAATCTCGTGAATTTTTAACAAAAATTTTACCCCCCAAAAATGGCTCAGCAATCACTTGCAATGCACTCGCAAATGTCATTCTCCTATATAAATGTATATATCTGTCGCTTGTCTGAGAAGAAAATTCTTCCATTTTCTCCTAAAAATGATTTTCTGTCGAAATCAAGCGAACACAAAATGGAAATATAATTCCCCAGTCTCGCGGATTGTCCTTTATAATTAATGTGTTTCGATTCTACATACTCTTCAAATATATATATATAGAAAAAAAAGACGCGCAACTAAAATAAAAAAACCGCATTCTTAAAAATTTATATAAAAATTTCAGTATTTATAAAACGGAAAATATTATTGCAAAGAAAGAAAAACTTTTTAATTTCTGAAATTTTAATAAAGGATTTTGTTAAGTAAATTTAATTTTAATACCGATCTACGTCAAGTGAATAATATCCACTTGATGAATTTTATAAAAACTGTTTGTAATTTTAAATAAATAAATCAATCTTAATTTAATTGTTATTATCAAATAAATCCAAATTAATTTAATTCTAATTAGTAAATTTTTTCAATCATGAATTGTTATTAATAAACTTCTTTCATTAGCAATTTTCAATAATTTTGTTTCTTATTTCAATGTGAACATTTTTAAATATAAAAAACAAAATTTATGACAAGTGGAAAAAATTTTTTTTTACCAAACTGCAATTGAATTACTCGATAATAAAAGTAACTTGTCAGAAACTCACCTGAAACAAATAAATAAATTTTCGGTTAATAAAATAACAAAAACAAAATTAGCTGAATAAAAAAAAATAATAATAAGCGCAAAATAAAAGAAATAGAAAACTAATAATAATTGAAAAAAATATTATGACAATGATTATTTTAAGAAATAAAAAAATAATAATTGAAAAAATATCGTGACTATTGTTTTTAGAAATAAAATTATTATTAAGAAATAAGTAAGAAATAAAAAAATTTAAATAATTGAAAAAATATCGCGACAATTATTTTCAGAAACAAATAATAGAATTATGAGAGAAAATACTCTAATTAACAAAATCCAAAGAAGGTGGTGAAAAAAAACCATCAAAGATAAAAAAAAGGAGAAAATTTGAAAATTCACCTAACACATAATTTTTGTCATTTAATTATTTTTTATTAAAACAATTAAAAAGCGGCAAACGAATAATAAGCGCTTCACCAAATCTTTTGTTTCGACTATGAAAATTTTCCTGCGCGGAATATTCATCCGTCTATAATTCAACGAGTCCTTAATTAGCGGCTTGTTCGTCGGTTATCGAGAGCCATTACGAGGATTACTTTCCAGTGTTTTCAAGCTCGATCCTTTGCCACCTTTAATTCTCCAAGCCCCCCTCTCTAAACCCTTCACCATCCTTTTTTTTTTTTTTTTTTTTTGTTCACTTGGAATTATTCCGACTTTTCAATGTGAAAAGAATGATAATCGGTTCGATTCCATTTGAAACGATATTTTTCACCCCCTTTGAAGGCAAAAACCAATTATCCCTCTTCTGGACAAATTGATTTCTAACATTTCCATTTGAATAAATGAAGAGCGAACAAATAGAATAATATTGAATGTTTATAATGGCAAAAAGAAAAGAAAAAGATAGGGGGGAAAAATTAATTAAGAAATAACTAATTTTTCCACTAAATTGATGGTTGGACTTTACTATTTCCAGAGTAAATTTTACTACGTTCCAAGTGGATTTTACCAATTTTACTAAAATTTTTCTTGGAAATAGTAAAATTAACTATTTTCACTTTATACTATTTCCGGAGTAAAATTAAATCCATCAGAAATAAATTTTACTCCAATTTACCTCGGAAATAGTAAAACTTACTATTTTTATTTTACTATTTAAGAAGTAAAATTTACTATAATTTTACTAAAATTTACCATAGAAATAGTAAAATTAACTATTTAACTATTAACTTACTATTTTCACTTTATACTATTTCCGGAGTAAAATTAACTCCATCAGAAATAAATTTTACTCCAATTTACTTCGGAAATAGTCAAACTTACTATTTTTACTTTACTATTTAAGAAGCAAAATTTACTATAATTTTACTAAAATTTACTTTGTAAATATTATAATTTACTATTTTTACTTTACTATTTCCGGTGTAAATTTTACTATCTCCGAAATGAATTTTACTACAATTTTACTAAAATGTACTTTCGAAATATTTTACTATTTTTACTTAAATATCTTCAGAGTAAATTTTACTACATCCGAAGTGATTTTTACTATCATTTTACTAAAATTTACTTTGGAAGTAGTAAAATTTACTTCGATAAATAGTAAAAATTGACCAAATTTCCAGACAATTTAAGGTTTTACCTTCTAAATAGTAAAAAAGTTACTTCATAATTTTTTAAGTCCACATTCAAGAAAAAAAATCAGTAACAAAAAAACTTATTTCTCAGGGTATATAATAAAAAAAAATCTACCAAACTGACTCACGCACATTCGAGATAAAAAATACCTTCTATTGGAAAAAGTGTCAAAAGAATTCGCAAATACGATTTTCGGTGGAAAGAGGAGGATTTTTTCCTGTCAACGAATTTTTTTTTTTTGGGAGGGGAACAATATTTCATTTTCGTGGTAGGTCCCGATCGATGTCAGCCCATACCAGTAAATGACCTGTAACGACGACTCGCCAAGTGAAGCTAACGACGCGTAAAAAAAATCACTGAAGCGACTAAACGTTCAAACTTTTTTCCTTTTTTTTAGCTTTTCTTTTCAAGTCTCAAGTTCTTGTAAAGAAAAAGAAAGCGCGGTAACTGTTTACTGGTCGGCTAGGAAAGTGAATTCCCCCCCACCCCCCCTTCCATTGTGTATAAATGTCTGTTATTTTTTTTTTCGCATAGTGTTATGGGAGATTTTATACTGAAACTACGTGGTGTCCATCTCTACGAGCTTTTCATGTATGTATGTATGTGTACTGGAAAGAGAGGAAGGGGGAAAAAACCGTAAAATAGCCAGTAAAAATACTTGAGAGGCAAGTTGCAATCACCTGAATAACATTTATTACGGTTGCAAGTAAAACTGTAATCAAAATGTTACATTTCCTCTCTTCTGTCGAATATAAAAAGATCGAGAAACTTTTATAACCAGTGTGAGCAATTAATAATTTAAGAGACATATTCCCCCCCTCCCACAAAAAAAAAGAAACTACAAATTTTTTCTTCTTTACAAGAAAGAAATTAAATTTATTTTTTTTTGAAAAAAATGTGCACCCAACAATGATGAAAAATAAAAGAAAAAATAGGGAATAAAAAGTAGGATTGGTTGAAACTATCAATAATAATCAATGTCCGATTGAAATAGACTTTTACTACTGATACTAAAATTGGAGGGAATTTAAACCGTTCTGCCCGACTGGAACTTAGTTTTACTACTTGATACTAAAATTAGAAACACAAAGTTTTGTCCAGCTTAAACTAATTTTACGTCTTGAAATAAATTTACAAGAATTTAATGTATTTTGTCTGACTGGAAATCGCTTTTTCTACTTGTAAAGTAATTTTTAGGAAATACATTTAAAATAATCAATATACTTGAATTTTTGATACTAAATTTTGGGGAAAAAATTTTCCGTTTGGCTAAAATTGTCCATTACTACTGAATATCGAGAGAGAGAGAGAGAGAGAGAGAGAAAAACCAAGTCTGACTAAAATGTATCCTTGCTACTGATAGTACAATTTTATAAAACCGGAAAAAGTTTTGTATAAAAATCACTTTTTCCACTGGGAATAAAATTTTCAAAGAATTTAAAAACTACTAATTGCTTGTTAGTAATATTGTGAAATATATTTCAGTATTGTTATTTAATTAAATAAACAAATATTCCAATGAGACATTTTCAAGAAAATTAAAAAAGAAAATTAAAAAAGGAAATTAAAAAAAAATTTTTTTTGGGGAAAATTTACACTATTTGATTGTTAATCGTCTCGTGATGGTAAATCTAAGATCCTGCAACATTACATTTAGAGGCCTCTCTCTCTCTTTCTCTCTCTTGCTAAGGTCGAAATTCAAGCACCGGCAATCATGGAACCTAACTAACCGTAACCAAGTGGCGCAATGGTATAACAACTTTACTTCTCAAGATGGAGAAAGCCAAAGATTCAAGAGTCCTTGTAGAGAAGATTTACTTCATGATTCGGCAAAGGACAATTTAACCTTTTCTTAAAATCGACCAACTAGAAATCAATTTTTTTTATTTTCCTCTCTCGCATCAACTTCACATCTTTTTCTAATTCACTTTCCTTTTTTTTTTAAAGGGTTAAAAAAATTTTTCTCCCGATATAAATAAGAAAATAAAAATAAATAAGAATTGTATTTCAAATTGAGAAGAAGAATTCTACGAGCAAGAGAGTAGAAAAAAATATATAGATATATATTGTGATTTTAATTGTCTTTTAAAGCTGATTGTCTCTTCTGATAAATCGAAGTCGTGTTGTATTTTTTATTCTGTCTCGAGATTCGGAATCTATAAAAAAAAAGGGAAAGGGAAAAATTTGTAATTAAATCAGTCGAGTATAAGTGGAAAAGTTTCGTGTCTTGTGAATGAGAGAGAGAGAGAACCTTGACGTTCGATTTGTCGAGTTTTAGTGAAGAAAAATATTTTGTCTGATCGACGAAATTTTCTTTGAGGAAAATGAAAAATTTGCATCCAAATGAATTAATAAAACAATCAAAAGAAAAAATAATAAAACAAATAAAACAAAATAAAAAAAGAGAACAAAAAAAATGAAAAAAAAAACAAATTAAAACAAAAAAAAATAAATAAAAAAAAGAACAAAAGAAATCAAACAAAAAAAAAATAAAACAAACAGAAGCGAAACAAAAAAAGCAAGAACAGAAGAAAAATAAAACAATCAAACAGAAACAAAATAAATCAAAAACAAAGCCAAAGTAATACAAATAAAACAAAAGAAGACAAACTAAAAAAATAAAATGAACAGAAACGAAACAAAACATACAAGAACAAAAGAAAAATAAAACAAACAACAGAAACAAAACAAAATAAACAAAAAGAAAGCAAATGGAAACAAAACTAACAGAAACAAAACAAAAAGAATAAAAGTAAATGGAAACAATATACGAAAAAGCAAACAAAATAAAACAAAAACAAAGGAAAATAAAACAAACGAAAACAAAACAAACAAGAATAGAGCAAAAAATACAAAAACAGTGCAAAATAAAACAAAGCAAAGTAAAATGAAACAAAACAAACAAAATCAAAATGAAGCAAAGCAAAGTAAAATAAAACAAAACAAACAAAGTCAAAATGAAACAAAGCAAAGTAAAATGAAACAAAACAAAACAAATAAAAATAGAGCAAAATAGACAAAAACAGTGCAAAATAAAACAAACAAATCAAATAAAACAAAGCTAAGTAAAATGAAACTAAACAAACAAAATCAAAATGAAACAAAAACAAAGCAAAATGAAACAAAACAAATAAAAATAGAGAAAAATGAAACAAACGAAAACAAAACAAACAAGAATAGAGCAAAATAAACAAAAACAGTGCGAAATAAAACAAAGCAAAGTAAAATAAAGCAAACAGAAACAAAATAAAACAAAGCAAAGTAAAATGAAACAAAACAAACATAGTCAAAATGAAACAAAACAAACAAAATCAAAATGAAACAAAACAAATGCCAAACAAAGGAACTAGAAATCATTTCCCTCTGTTTTAATCGACAAAAAAAAGGATTATTCACCACTTTTCTTCAACACGAAACAACAAGAAATATGTAACATTGCAAAATCAGCGTTCGTGTATGAGACTGTAAAAGAAACCAAGTGGAGAGGAAATAAAGAATGTGGGGGAGGGACTTCCTTTCTCTACAGTGCAATTCTTGCATGGTATCCATGAACTTGGCTGGCCTTCCACAGTCTGGGCCCCATAAAAATTCACATGGCGTGTATATATGTGTGTGTCTTGCCAGCCAAGTCGCATATAAATATATATACAGAACACAAACACAACACAAATAAATGAATAAATGTATATGAGTCGAAGAGACTCGATCTATAAAAGTGAGCGTGGACCACACATTGAAATCAGTCAATGCCGTCTGTGTAGTGCGCCATTATTTACGTTCTCATGCCTTATGCAAGGATACCGAAGCAGGATTGCATTCGAGTCCATTTCGAAGGTAAACAGATACTTTACGGCACCTAGCTGTTGATTTTTCTTAGCGAAAGACATGGACGATCGGTCCACTAAGATTAAAAAGAAAAAACATTCTTTCTCGTCAGCTCTCACTGTTCAGAATCGAAAACGAGTCCTGATGAATAATTTATTCATGTTATTACACTCCAAGTGAGAAAAATATTTAGTATTTCGAACATTTTTTTCTTCCAACTAAATCCAATTAGCGTGGATGTGGGAAAGGGTGAATTTTATTTGGTTCAATTATGGTTGTCACCAATCGTGGGTTAAATTGACAGATGTCAAAGCAAATAAAAATTATTATTAATTATTTTTTAAATCACTTTAACTTCTTCTAATTTATGGTAGTTGTAAATTGTAACTAATGGTAGTTAAAAACAAAGGTAGTTCAAACCAATACACTGAAAAAAAAATTTATTTGGTTCAAATAATGAATTACTTGTCTATTATCAAATAAATATTTACTTGAACCAAATAATTTTTATTTAAATTAAATAAACTGTAATTGAATCAATAATTTCTGTATTTGAGTCAAATACCATTTAATTGACTCAAATAAAATTTATTTGATACAAATAAATATTTATTTGATAATAGACAAGTAATCGGTTATTTGAATCAAATAAATTTTTTTTTCAGTGTAGTAGGTTAAATGATAGTTGTAATTACTGGTAGTTGAAACCATTGGTAATTAAAGAAATGGTAGTTTTTACGAAATCATCTTTCTTATTTTTTTTCCCAAACGCATTAAATCCACACGTTTGCAAAGAAATAAAAGCCAATTGAAACAATTATAAAAATTATATATGTCCCTAAATAAATGGTTCGGTTGCATGCAAGCAATACGGGAAGAGATTGTGAAAATCGTGCAACAAAACAATTACAAGACTACCGTAGCACAATTGCCAATCAGAATATGTATATGTATTTGAAAACACAAATCATTGACCGATGGACATCGACCTATTTACATTCTGATGTAACAATTTCTTGGTTTATGAATTGTTTCGAATTAATATTTGCCCTCATCCGTAATTATTATCGGTTATTAATTTTTCCCAAAACAATAGACAAAAATAATAATCAATTGTTTATTATCCTGCAACGAATTAGTGAAGAAGATTAAACAATTTTTTTTTTTTGACAAATTTTTGCAAATTATCGAGGGATTTTGGATATATTTTTAATGACCTGTAACGAATCGACTCAACAACCATTAACGTACTTTGAGCTAATAATAATCTATCGATTAAACAATTTTGATTTTGATTTATTTTATGATTGTTACGGTGACATTAATAGTTATGAGGTAACTTCAAGCATGAGAAATTTCGAATATAATTTACATTCTAATAGTTTTTCATTTTTAATACTAATTGTTACAAATGATGGTAATTATGATCAATAATAATTTAAATGGAAAGTGGCTGTAACTAATTCTAATTTCTACTAATTCTAATTTCTACTAATTCTAATTTCTACTAATTCCAATTTCTACTAATTCTAATTTCTACTAATTCCAATTTCTACTAATTCCAATTTCTACTAATTCTAATTTCTACTAATTGTAATTTTTACTAAATGTAATTTTTACTAAATGTAATTTTTACTAATTGTAATTTTTACTAAATGTAATTTTCACTAATTGTAATTTTTACTAATTGTAATTTTTACTAAATGTAATTTTTACTAAATGTAATTTTTACTAATTGTAATTTTTACTAAATGTAATTTTTACTAATTGTAGTTTCGACTACTCGTATTTTTAACTAATTGTAGTTTCAGCTGTTACAAGTCTCTACTAATTGTACTTTTAACTATAGGTGTAATTTCTACTAATTAAAGTGTGAACTAATTGTAATTTTATTAATTATAGTTTCTAATAATTGTTTAAATTATGGCATTTTCAACTAATTGTAATTTCTTTTAATTCTAGTTTTTACTCCTTGTATTTTCAAATTATGATATTTTTGATAATTTTAGTTTCAACCAATTTCCACCTCGCAAAGATTTTACCAAATAGATATTAATAAATGTTAATGTTTCAACCATTGTTTATAATATTTTCTTCAAAATACATTCTGGTGGAATTAATTTCGATTTTCAAATCAATGACATATATCAATGGACATTTTAGTGTAGCAACATATATATTCTCTCTGTACAAACAGGTGGAAGATTTAATAATATAATATCAACATCAAAACTGGTATTGATTACATTACTGCTTTTAATAAAAGGTTTTTAGTATAATGCTCTAATAAATTTCACTACATATATATATATATATATATATATATATGCATAGATTCAGAGTGATATTGAATGAAATACGAACATGAGTTAAATCACTATTCGTTATATATAATTAATAAAACTTTACTAAAGAATATAAAAGAAATTGGTAAAATTTATCATTAGAGAGAAGCTTAAAATTAGTCAGTGACCGCTAAAGCTCGTTTATTAAATTCCTGACATTTTTTCTGACCAACTTTTAAATATTTTTCGCTACATACATATATAAATTTTATATTTACAGTAAAAGTTGTGAAATTTAATGGAAATATATATATAAATATATAATTGCCATAAAAATTTAATCAAGGCGAATTAATTTACACAGTTTTTTATTTTAAACAATGAAATAGAATAAATATTTTTTGCTTAAAAATGAAAAAAAAGATGTGTCAATATTTAATTATATAATTATTATAATTACAAAAAATAAATTATACACTGAAAAAAAATTTATTTGATTCAAATAATGAATTACTTGTCTATTATTAAATAAATATTTACTTGAACCAAATAATTTTTATTTAAATCAAATAAACTGTAATTGAATCAATAATTTCTGTATTTCAAACAATAATTTCTGTATTTGAATCAAATACCATTTAATTGACTGAAATAAAATTTATTTGACACAAAAAAATATTTATTTGATAATAGACAAGTAATTCATTATTTGAATCAAATAAATTTTTTTTTCAGTGTAATATAAATCACACCCAGAAAAAAGATATATTTGTCTCAGAGCACAATAAACAATTTATTTGGAAAAAATAAATTTTATTTGGAACAAATAAATTTTATTTGGTTAAAATAAAATTTTATTTGGTTAAAATAAAAATTTATTTGGTTCAAATAAAATTTTTATTTAAAACAAATAAATAATTTAGTTGGCTCTGAGACAAATATACGTTTATTTGGTTCAAATAAAATTTTTATTTAAAACAAATAAATAATTTAGTTGGCTCTGAGACAAATATACGTTTATTTAACTCAAATAAATTATATTTGGTTCAAATAAAACATTTCTCTGGGTGTAATATTAATTTTGAATGAGTAGAATTAATTCCTTTTATTACTGTAATTATAATATAATTAATATTATTTTAATAACATTAATTATAATCGAAAATGTTATATTAACTGTTAAAAAATTGTAACAATGGATATTTCCTAAAATACAACAAACGTAACACCATAAGTCGCGTGAAGGTTGTGAAATAAAAAAAAATGAAAGAACGAAAGAGTGATAAAGACGAAAGAATCTTGGGCAAGTGAAAAAAAAAGTTGAATAAAGCCGCTAAAAAAGGGGAGAGGAAAATGGAGAATACCTCAAGTCGTGGGAGGAGAGAGAGAGAGACTGAAGAATGTGAGACAAAGCTGAAGGGAAAGTGCGCTAAGTAATGATGATTGCCACCCCAACGTTCTCTGCTTCATTTTTGCATTTTGCACGCGGATACGAATCGCACGGAAATCGTTTGTGGTCGTCTCTTGCAAAAAAAAGCAAAAGTAAAAGTAAAGAAAAAAAAGTATAAAAGAAGCACGAAGGAGGATTAAAAAGGAAGAAAGAATAAGACAGAAAAGGTGAGTGCGCGTACCTGTAAACATGAATGAGAGAGGTAAGAGAGAGAGAGAGAGAGAGAGAAAGAGAGAGAGAAATTTATTTCTCCCCCTAATTTTTTTTTTGCCATCATCTCTTAAAAACAAAGCGGAAAATAAACGTGTCAATAAATATTTAATTCTCAGCTGTGCAATATATATCGATTGGAATAATTTGACTTTTTCAAAAGCTAATATTGCCGATAAAGTGGGACACACAAACAAACAAAAACCAAAAGAAAAAAAGAAAAGAAGAGATTTAAAATGCAACACAAACAAAAAGAATATAGTGGAGGTTTTACGAAAAATATTACCAAAGAAAATTAATACACTGAAAAAAAAATTTATTTGATTCAAATAATGAATTACTTGTCTATTATCAAATAAATATTTATTTGTATCAAATAAATTTTATTTGAGTCAATTAAATGGTATTTGACTCAAATACAGAAATTATTGATTCAAGTAAATATTTATTTGACTCAAATACAGAAATTATTGATTCAAGTAAATATTTATTTGATAATAGACAAGTAATCGGTTATTTGAATCAAATAAATATTTTTTTCAGTGTTTGCACTTTATAAATTAAAATATAAAATTAAATCCATTTACTTTCATCTTTATTTTCCAGTTTGTACTATATAGAAAATAAAGCGATAAGATTTAAAAACAAATCAGTGGAGAAAAAATTATAAACATTGTAAATTATAAATAATGATAACTAAATGATATATGAAAATTAAATTAAAAAAAAACAAGTTAATTTTGTATGGGATAATTATCTCTTTTTAAAATTCTCATTAAACGAAATGAAAACGTTGTTGTTTCAAAAAACAAAAAAACGAAAAACAAATGAATGAATAATGAAAATGAAAAAATTCTGATTGTACCGGGTAAATTTTTTGCCATTTTCCACCCCCTTTTCTCTCTTATCTTTTCCTATTTTCTCGAATAATTTTCTAAATCAAACCCCAGTGACTCGATAGAAATTCTCTTCACGCGAATTATGCTTGGGGCAGTGGTGCGTTTGTTGCCCAATTATTTGAACGCAAGCTGCCATACCGCGGCGGGCAATGGTACCGCGATAGTAAAATAACCAATTGGGGGTTGTTTTTTGCCGGCAGGTTGAACGCGGTCGTGCGTACACCCCACTATTATTTCACAAACCAGCCTCTCACCCGCATTCGAATTCATCGTTATATATTGCTTGATGGTACGACGTGTAGCGAATGTTGATTTTTTTTTATTTTTTTTTTTTTAATATTTTTTTTTCTTCTTTTTTTAATTTACCGTAACTTCTACAAGGGACTGACATTTTTATACATATCGACCATGAAAATAGGTTCATAGAAAATTGCCCCTGCTTTCATTTTAACTATATACCAATTGCTGTATTCAAAAAAGAATAAAAAAAAAGAAAGGAAGATTTGAAATTCAAAGTTTATTTTGAATATAGTTTACAAAGATAAATTGCCCTTTATTTTCGAATCGATTCTATTTTTGAAGGATCGTACATAAAGTTTTTAAATTTTGCCTTATAGAGAATTTTTATTACACTGAAAAAAATTTACTCGATTATTATCAAACAAATATTTATTTTTTATATTAATATTTTATTATTTTTT
>JUFY01028193.1:0-11424 GCA_001855655.1 Leptopilina clavipes | reverse complement strand
GAAATTTGAAAATTTATTATTCTCAATTGGGTTAATAGTTAGTGGCGCCATCTATTGAGTGATTGGTAAACTAACATTAAAGTTCAGTCGGTAAAACAGATTCCTACTTCATCGATCGAGTTAAAACTCATATTAAATCCCTACGTTACTAACAGTTCATAAAGTAGAAATCTGTTTTACCGACTGAGTAGTTACCGACCGTCGGTACTTAGCCGAGATCAGAACCTGTCCCAGAACTCTCCTAGCTATACTAGGAGCACTCTCACTCTATAGGCAGTTTCTGAAAATCCTGCCCCTAGTTTTTCCGATTCAATTAATGAATTTTTCGTTAACGATACTAACTACCCTAGCGGGAAAGCGAAATATTACAGGTCACGTGATGTAAATATACGCAGATGTTGATATAACTTAAAAATTGCAGCAATATTTTCATAAATATATGAGATGTTAAAATGCAATTTACATAAAGTATTTTCATTTTTCTACACATATTTGCAATCTATAAATTTCAGTGCAAGTTACAAATTACAGTATACACTTTTATTTAATGTTAACACTTAATTGATAACCAAGAATTTTGAAAACACACTTCAAAATGACGCCACTAGACACAGCCATATTTAAAAACTCTAAATTAAACCGCTTTTCCTTTAGAGGCGGCAGAATCGTTACAGAATAAAGGCCTAAGCAGAATAAAACGGGAAGCGAAGCTGATTGCCGAACTAGAACGCTACCAGATATATTCATCATGTACCGTAGCAGACCTTCGACAACGGCTAGTGGCCTTTGTAAAATCCAACCCTCGAGCTATTCAAAGAAACTCAAGACCCAGAAGACGACAACGAAGAAGAAGGCATCTCCAGGGACCTCCTCGCACCAAATGATTCAAACTAATTCATCAACGATGGCCCAAGCACCCATCAGCAACAACCACTTGATCACAACCCAGAAGCACAGCAGTTGGAAGCAGGTCCAAGAAGTCATCCTTATTTAACAAAATCACTAGAAGGTGGCTCCAATCCGCTTCATCCAGTCAATGACACTTCTGTTCTTGAAAGCATGAGAAAGTTGGGTGTCGTTTTTATGGCCGTGATCCCTACGCAAATCCTTTGGCATAAAAAACCCAATCATTACAATCTAAACGTACTCTTTAACAGGTATTAAGTTTAGAGTAGAACTTTGTAAAGAAAAATTCTTAGGTTTAAAACACTTGTACAGCCAAGTTTGTAAGACTTAAGAAGGGTGTATAAACAAATAAGTAAAATTATCAGAATCTTGCAGTGATAAAATTATAAAAATTTCTTAACAATCTCGTAACAAAGTTTTACTGGATCCTCATTTTCTCTCATTTGTTTGGAGATTAATGGTAGTTTCTTAGACATTACTTTCGGTTGACATTGAAAAAATATCAAATTCAACCGTGTCTCATGGAGGTTGATTTTTACATTCTCAATCTTAGGCAAATACTGGCTACAATATTAACCTAATCTTGGCGACATTATTCCCAAGAATGGTCAAATCTTACGCTAATCCTATTTTCCCTACTTTTAAAAGAAGTTTCAGTATTTAAAAAATTTCCACAACTATACAAAAATCCTCCTCGCGTTTCCTTTGATTTTCAATGAAATTCAATAAATGATTGTGGTTTTCATGAAAAGGGATGTTAATGAAGAATGAGAGGTTGTTAATTTTCGTGGTGTTTATTGTTGAGCGGGAGTAAAATTTTTGTATATATAACACGCTGCACGCATCGTCGATTATATGACAGGGCAACGAAGTGTGTAACCCCTGATTATAAATCGTGCTAGTTTAGAGGCCGAGCGCTGCCGATAAATTGGAATTTTATTATCGCTAATAACCATCCGAAATTATTATTCTACGATATTTACACCGGGGCTAACCGAGCTTTTCTCCCCCCCCCTCTCCAATTTTTCCTCCCCCTTCTCTACCTCTATCCATACTTGATTGTGTTACGAGCTTTCTCGACCATTATTTACCCGTGTGTTACCCATACGTTTCATCCCCGTTCGATCCGCTGCGTTGCTTTTCGTTACTGCGAGCATACGATTGTTTATTGGCAAAAATTAACGCCCAATTTGTATGGTCATTGTTGACGGTTATTATTATTTTATCGTTGGCTAGAATCGCTTCCAGCTCACGCCAAAACTTCTTCATTTATTACTCATACACGGTTGTAAATTGAAATATAAATTTTACAAATGGCTTATAGAATTTTTTTCTCTCTTTATTTTTTTGCCTTAAAACATTCATTGTTACGCCTTTCAGTTTATGTTAATAAATTCTTCTTTTATTAATTATAATTGTTTCAATTTATAAATAAAACTTGTGGTTTGTAAAATTAAAAATATTTTACATCGTCACACTTTATAAAAATATATTTCCCTGTGTAATTGTTAATTAATAAATTTAAATTGTAATTACGTTAAGGGTAATTATTTCTTCAATTTTAAATCAATCTTCAAATAATAACCTGTGTTACTTAGGGTGGACAAAGCTTTCATTTAGTGGTCGCTATCTCACCCTTATCCTTTTAAATTCAAACTCTTTATTTCAAATATTAACAACATTTATTTTCGATAAGATTCCTAAGCTATTAGACGTTAGTCTAGGCTTAAAATTCATCATTTAATTTATTTAAAATAATTGTGTTACGTTTAATCTGGCAGTAGTGTTACGTTTGCAGTAACTTTTTCTTTTATTATATTATATTTAAGATGAATAACCCATCAGGTTATTTACACTAGGTCATTCTCAGTTGTGATCTTATATAAACAAATCATAAAAACACCAGAAGTTCGAAGAGTGCTACTGATCAGTAAATGATATGACAAACGATTAATAACACATCGCACCGATCAACAATGAGTGAAACGCGAGAGTACGCTTAGTAACTTCTGTCGACCTCAGTGCACAAATTAAAATATATTTCTTTAATAAAATAATCAAATTAATTATACAAGATTTTGAGATATTAATGATAACAAAATTATGTTGTTTAAGTCATATATTTTAACGACTCTCTAAAGACCTTATTTTGTTACATTATTGTATAATGTAATTGTATAAATAGTATGTATGTCAATTGGCCAAAAGATGAAAAAATCAGACACATTGGATTCGACATTTTATTTAAAAAAATTTTTAATTAATATTAGGAACTAAATTGTTGTGAGTTAATTTTTGGAGAATTAAAAGAAAGTTTTGGTGAAAAGTTAATCTATTGGCGGTTTGCGAGTGTCATTTACGATTATGTGAAGGGGTTGGAAATGAGGATGACTATGCGATGATTACACAGCGGGAACGACAGTGTTCGTCATCGAGTTACGATTCTGCATTGTTAGCATATACGCCGATTGTATTGGGTCACGTTTCATGTACAACATATATCTATATAATAGGATTTGCTAACGGTTTTCGATTTTCAAGTTACTGCAGTCTGATTAGCAAATTCGCAAGCTAATTCATTAATTTATCTGTTTTCAATTTTCATTAAAGAAACAAATATTTTCTTATCGCTTTATTATTTCAAGCTTGTCAAACTTTTCGACTCTCATAGTTGAAACTAAAATTTAATTATACTTTAAATCAAAATTAATTTAATTGTAATTTAATTTTATATTAAAATTAATTTAATTTTAATTCAAAATTAATTTAATTTTAATTCAAAATTAAATAATTAATTAAAATTTATTATTCATTAGATATTTTTGCAAAAAATAATTTCTTTCGATACTGACACATTTCGATAACATATTTATGGACATAATGTGTAATGTTGCAATACATTAAATTTTGCGTTCGCTCGATTAAATTTGTGTATTTAATCGAACCTGATGCCTCACTAATTAGCCTGTCGAGCTAATTTCAAGCTGTCGGTCACTTTCCTCCAACTGATTGAGCACGTTTTCTCTGATTGGTTTATAACGGACATTTCTACATGAGCGAGAATTAAATTTGCCTTCTGATTTCTAATGAAACGAAAACCAATATACACTGGAAATTTATTTTGCCCAACAGCAAGTTGTTGCATGATGATAATTCCTTTCAGTTCCTCTTCTAAATCGAAATTACATCCAAAGTCATCTCTTCAAAAATTTAATATGATTATTAATTAATTAATTTTTGCAAACTTTGGTAGAAAAATTTCGTTTGGTGTAGGATTGGATCAATTTTTTAAGTAATGTTTACCAACTTTGGGCCAATATTGACCCAAGGCTGCGAAGGTAGAAACGAATTACAAATTTAGTATTTGAATATTGGACAAATATTCGCAGAAGAGATATTTTTACATAGTTACACACTTTCATCTTTTAATTGATTTGAATTTCGCGCCAAATTAATTCTGTAAATATCCGCCTAGACGGCATGAAAAATCGCTCGTAAATGAGATGGAGTGGACAGGGTATAAGTATCATATAAAGATCAGTGGCAATTTTCCACTCGGTATCCACTTTTTTTTATTTCGCATTAAAAACTTTATTTATTTTTAATAATACAACGACGATAATAAAGAGACATTGAAATGAATTATGAAGGTTCATGTGTAATAAGAAGAGCTTAAAGTTTCATTTAATCCATACGAAGCTTAAGTTAGGTGTAGTCTCGACTAAGGAGCCTAAACCGGAGATTATGCCATCACTTTGCATGACAGCACTTCAAAAACCTGGGGCTTTACGTAGACGGCGGCTATGAATTAATTCTGACATTAAGGGCCATCGCTCGTTGCATGTTGTACACAACTGAAACCGTTTTATTGTCCTCTTTCTCTCTCACTCTCTCTCTCTGCATTTTTACCTTCGCATTAATTATACCGCGACTATTCAAAACGGTCCCCGCGTGTTATTCACATTATGCGGTATTAAATTATGCGTCTCTTAATTAATCCTCGACCGCCGTGAAATATTTGTATCGGGCGTATAAACTTTCATTAAAATAATATTGTATGGGATTAATAACACCGCGTGCACTCTCTATGATTAATGACACCTATTTATTACATCAAAATCAGACTCGAAGCCAAAATCAATTCAGGAGTAAACAAGCGTATTGATGTGCAATTATATAATATATTGTACAACTGAAATCAAAATTGATTAAATATGCTTGCTATTTTGGCAAAATTATACCATTTTTTTTTTGTTATTCAATTATTCCCCTTTCAATTTCGCTTCATTATTTCTATATTATAATTATTCTCTAAATATACCTATGTATCAATCAAACTGTTTACAAATTGGAATAAGTGATTGAATTTCTACATTAGTTGAAAATTAATTAATTTATTAACTACATAATAATAAACTAAATAATTAACTAAATAAATAAATCTTTCGCAAAATGTATTTTTCTCATGAGGGAAATTTATTAATTAATCAATTTTCCTTGTGGGAAAAATACGATTTGCGAAAGATTGAGTTAATCTTGGAAGCAGTGATACTGATAGGGTCAATATTAATCCAAGTTTGTGAATGTAAAATCCAATGCTAATTCTCGAATTTAAATATTAAAGAGCCCAAGAATTATTTGTCACTTACTTCGTTTTCTTGTTTCATTAAATTTGAATTTCGCGCTTAGAAATTCTGTAAATCTCCGCCTAGATGGCATGAAAACTCACTCGTAATCGAGATAGAGTGTATGTATAATTTTATTTGTATTTATGGTAAATAATTATTTAATAATAACTATTATTATTATTAATAAAAATATAATAATAATAATTATTATTATTAAATCTCAATTAGTAAAATCTATACTAATTTGAATAAGTGATTGACTATTGCAAAATTTAATTCAAGTAAGATGTAAACTAAATTAAATTACTGGAAACAAAACAAAATCAAACAATTTTACTTTTTCAGAATATTTATTACTATTTTCATTTTTATTTATTTCGTTAAAAGAAAATCCAAATTTCACTAAAGAAATAAGTAAATCAAGGGAATTAAATATTGAATAAATTTTACATAAATTATAAAATTATTATAATAAGGTGGAATCAAAACATAATTCAAACATGATTACAAAATTTAGCAAATGACACAATTATAACATGTCGCAAAATCAATATAAATAAGAGAAATTAATAAGAAAAATTTAGTAAAGGAAAGTAATAAATAAAAAAATCGAAATGAAATTCAAAGATGAACCTGAAAGTTGCATCAACAAAGTCAACATAAATTACAACAATTTTTACTAAATTTTCTCAAAAGTTTGCGAATGTTGAATTCAATGTTAAATCTAGAATTTAAATATTAAACCCAAGAATTATTATTTGTCACTTAGTTCATTTTCTTATTTCATTAAATTTAAATTTCGCGCTTAAAAATTCTGTAAATCTCCGCCTAGATGGCATGAAAACTCGCTCGTAATGAAAATATAATGGACGGGATATAAGTATTATTGAACCGCCGAGACTCCAATGTGATAAATTTTTTGTGTATTTGTGGTAGATAATTGTTATTAATATAATAATAATAATTGTTATTATTAAAAATACAATAATAATAATTATTAAAATTATTAAATCTGAATTAAAAAAATTGTTAAATAATTTGAATAAGTGATTGCTGTGCCAAAATTTGATTTAGGTAAAATGTAAACTAATTTAAATTTACTGATTATTTTCCACTAATTATTGAAAATTTATTTAAATATTTTATTACCGAACTGTTAGTAAAAGTAATCAATTATTAATTGAATTTTTAGTAAAAACCATAAACGATTTTAATGACGTAGAATTTTTCGCTTTCCATTTTCGTACAATGTTGATGTGTGTATTATATATACTGGTGAAAATCAAAGTGGAAGATTAGAGCCTGCGAATGCACAGCTTGGTATAAGTTGGAAACATTTGCGTTGCGCATTATAGCTGCTCGTTTGCCATGACTAGGATGCTATAGCTCTGAGTGGGCAAGGGTTAACGGTGGGTGAAAAGAGAGACTGAGAGAGAGAGAGAGAGAGAGAGAGAGAGAGAGGGTAATGGGCGAGGGCTGAACTCACGTTAGCGTGTGTGTATGCATTTACGTGCAATGTTGCCAATGATTTATGTATACCGCTAATTACCAGCATGCACTGCCACTGTTTTATCCGGCGATCATAGTTTTATTAGGGCAACCTGTGCATTGCGGTATTGTCAGCGCCAAAAACGTCGATGTAATCCCGTATCGTGCCGGCTGCGTCGAAAAGCTCAATCCAAAAATACTCAAACTGTCAAATATTCGCATTTGCAAAACTGTCACAATGCAAACGATGTGTCATTTAATAGCTTTCTTCTTCGTCAATTTTAATTAAATCTATAATAACGACAATAATTTTTATCATTTTTACGATTTACCCCCTATCCTTCCTCTAGTGTTCTATTACCGTAGTTAAGTATTATTTTGTCGTACAATAAAATGGGGGCAAAATTTTTTTAAACTGCATTTTTTTTCATGTATAATGTGGGGTAAAATTAAGCTACATTTTATCTTCAACGTTTCTTCTTTTAAATTATTTATTATTATAAATAGTCCCCCCTCCTAAATTCATTTATTTTTCCACAGTATATTACTATTTTGCTGGTTAATAAAAAGGGGGTAAAATTAGTTTAAAACCATTTTTATTTTTTGCGTAATGAGGGGTAAAATTAAGTCACATTTTACATCTATTTTTTTGTACCCTGCCCCTTCTCGTAACTACCTTTTTTCCACAGTGTTATTATTTTTTGGGTTAATAAAAGCGAGTGGAGAAAAATTTGTTTAAAACCATTTTATTTTTGTGCATAATGTGGGGTAAAATTTGTTTAATCATATTTTATTATTGTACACAATGTGGCGTAAATGTGGCTTTATTTTAATCCAATTTGTTTCCTTTTACCCCATTTTACATGTTAAATGGAGGTAACCTTTTTTATTATCTTTTATTTTTTACTCATAGTGTGGGGTAAAATTGAGTTTCATTTTACCCTCTACCGTCTTTTTACTCTATTTTACCTTTATTTTCTAATAAGCTACAAACAGGGAGTAAAATTGACTTTTTACTTTGAAAAAAATTTTGCTTTTTACCCCATTAAGATTTTTCCATACAATATGGAGTAAAAGAACAAAGTTTTTTTTTGCACTTTAGTTCTATTTTTGTGACAAACTACAAAAAGGTGCCTAAAAATTTGTTTTTTCACGAAATAATTGTTTGCTTTACTAAATTCTTTAGTGAAATTTAAATTTTGTTTTAACGAAATAAATAAAAATAAAAATAGTAATAAATATCCTGAAAAAGTAAAATTGTTCGATTCGTCAAATCTCAACCGAGACTGAGACCACTTCCGATTTTGTGAGTCGGTATCGCGTTCAAGCGCCGATGCATTTGAACAGAGGGTTTCGGTTGCATTTTCACTAGTGATAATCCAACACGTTGAGGCCTCGGTTGCATAAACCGCGTTGCTTTGTCATCCGATAGCCTAGACTCGCATTGCCGGCTCTGGTACTCGCTCCGATAGACCTTCCACCCCCTGCCTCTCTCTCTCTCTCTCTTCTCTCCCACACCCTTCTCAACCATTAACGTTTCCTCGTTGATCATCATGCCCTCTCGAACCCTCTTCAAAGCTCTCTCTGTTTCATTCGATACTCGCGTATCGTAATAACCGCTTTGTCGATTATAAAATGAATGCCGTTTCGTTGCATCCCATTACGATTGATCAGTGCCAAAATCCGATAATGGTATAATAACACATACAAACACGCGTAAAAAAATGATGAGAAAAAGTGTGTGCGGAAAACTTTTCAAAAATCATTTAGTCCATCAAATACAGTTTAAATGTCACTCTATGCATTTTTATTTTTCGTTTTGATTTACCTCTACGTGCGGGGTAAAATTGAAGTAAATATTTACTTTTACTTAAAGTGAAAAATAAATTTTTTTAAATTAACACTTTTACCCCAAAAACTGAATTTACATTTATACATTTTAATTAAGAGAATATATAAAAAATTTTACATTGGGAATTTTACCCCAAAAATAAAATTTACTTATTTACTTAAGGTAATGAGAAAAATTTACTGTAGTATTAATTTTACGTCACAAAAAAATATTAGTACCGAGTTTACCGAGCGCAATAGAAATGAAAGCAAAATGGGGTAAATAGTGATTACTTTTACCCCACATTATACTTAGACAAATAGAGTAAAATATGGAAATAAAAATTTTCATTTTGTCACTAATGAAAAGTAAATTTGGGTAAAAGTAAATAATGTTTGAATTTAACGATGCTAAGTTTATCTCGTATTACTTAAAAATAGATTATGGGGTAAAAGAGTAAAGTAAAGAATTATTTAGATAAAAGACAAATTTTACTCCTTCTTTGTACCTTATCATAATATACAAAGTAAAGCAAACAAGTTTCGGACGGACAATAAATATATCATTTAAAAAATAATTCTGGGGTAATATGAACAATAATTCATTTTTGTATTTAGTAAATAAAAAATGAAATCCGTTATTCTAACTTTTTTTTTGTTCAAAAATTGCAACTAAAAATAAGAAAAAAATTTTACAGAAAGTAAAATAAGGTAAAGAAATTGTAATGAAATATGTTTCCTGTCTGTACGACTTACCCAATACCCACTTACATACTTTCTTATATTTATTTGTTTATTTACTATATTTATAAATTTTATTCTATATAAAGAAACAGGAAAATTTTTATAAAAAACCTGCTTAGACATAATATAATCTAGACGAGTAATTGATTCTTATATTCGGTCCACTTCGTCTTGATTACGAGTAAATAGTTTTTCGCCATCTGTCGGACAATTAATTACATTAGCGCGAAATTCAAATTCATTCAAACAAAAAAATTGTACTAATAAAAAAACATAAGTAAATGAAATGCAAAACATACATAAAAAGGTAAAAAATAAATAAAATAAACAACAAAATGAAGAAAATTATAGAAAATTAATAAAAAAATTTAAAAAATATTTTTATTAGAAAATAAAGAAAATACAAAAAAATTAATCAATTTTGGGCTATTATTGGCCCATTAGTTAAATCGAGGTTTAACATTAATTTCTACATTCGCAACTTTGACCTAATATTGACCTAATCTTGGTAAAATAATAATATAGGTTCAATCTTACAGAATTTTAATTATTTCCATTGTCAATTTTTTTGATACACTTTTTTTTCATTAATAATTCTAAAACAACAACTAACGTAAATTTTCATGAAATTTAAAATTTTTTCCCCAAAAGAAAAAATTTTTTTTTTTTTGAAAATTCGTTTTTGGGCACACAGGTATACATATTATACAAACAAAACAAAACAATTCCCCGGAATAGTTTCGCGCACACTTGTGTGATGTAAGGTAAACCACCCCCCGGGGGGTTGTAGCTAAATTGGTGGCAGTATATTACCGGTTAGACTCTGCATTTAATTTGAATATAATCGTGAAAGGAGATCTCAAGAGTCCGACGCTCGGGGGCACTCGGTTGGCTTGGGACTGCGTGACGGTGACCGGAAGTAGCCCCGGGACACCGGAAACAAAATGGCCGACCACCCCGGTAGCAGGGTCGTTGAGTGTGAATACCTAGTGCGAAGTTGACTTTACATTGTGCTTTGCTTTGCTGAGAAATCGCGACTACTCTTGAATTTTAACAAAACAGTTTATATATATACCTATACACATATAAAAATATTTATAGTCAAGAAAGTATTTCGAAATAAAGAAAAACGCTCGTCCCTGTTTTACATTTTGGCAAATTTATTTGCATATAAAAATGACGTTATCTACGGTGAAAGGGACATTGGCTCCTGAAAATTTTAGGTTATGTTTATGTTCTGGCTTTACAGTAAAGTCCCGATTATCCGAGCTTCGATTATCTGAGCTTCCGTATTATCCGAGGTAATTTGACGTCACATAGCAATCCGCATTAACCGATGTGAAGCTCGGTTAAAACGGATCATATCGCTTTTCCTACACTGTCCACACGTGACAAAACGATGGCTAGATATTGCAGCTAAGAAACGAATGAGCTAATTGAAACATTGCTCTATTATGGATTTTCTTACGCTGCGTTAGAAACTAGTTACATGTTATATATATATTAAAAATGCTTTATTTCCCAAAGATTATTCTATGTTCGTTCGATTTTCATGTTTATATGCATTTGCTATTAAATTTTATTCTTCCACTTTAAATATATTGAAAATAATTGGAATTTTCGAATTTTTTTATTTTGATCCGTATTATCCGAGTTTTTGCTTATCCGAGGTACGTCTTCCCCACATTAGCTCGGATAATCGAGACTCTACTGTAATAAGTATCATGAGCTGTAAAGTCAGAGTGAAGGTAAAATTTATTTATTGACAAAATTATTGAGATTTGTTAAAGTTATAGCATTGTAAAACTTCAAACACGTTTTTCTCGAA
>JUFY01028192.1:0-13336 GCA_001855655.1 Leptopilina clavipes | reverse complement strand
TTAATTTTTTTTCTTTATTTTAATGAAGAATGACGTTCACTTGAGTTAAATAATTTCTTAATTGAGTCAAATTTAGATTTATTTGAATCAATTAAAGAGACTTTAGATTCAATTAACTTAATTACTTATGTCGAATAATGAAATACTTGTTTCAAATAAATTTTTTATTACTTTAAAAAAAATATTTTATTGGCACAAATAAATATTTATTTGAAGCAATTAAAGAGACTTTAGATTCAATTAACTTAATTACTTATGTTGAATAATGAAATACTTGGTTCAAATAAATTTTTTATTACTTTAAAAAAAAAATTTTATTGGCTCAAATAAATATATATTTGAATCAAAAAACCTACATTATTGAATATAATAATTTTTACAATTGATTCAAGGCATTATTTATTTGCACCAATTAAAACATTTATTTGATTTAAGTAATTCATATTTGATACAAATGACTATTTATTTGGCACTATAAAATAAAATATTTAGCTCAAGTAAATATTTATTTGGTTCGAATACAGATTTAATGGATAATAGACAATTAAATCATTTAATTGGATCAAATAATTTTTATTTGATCCAAATAATTCTTTTTTTCAGTGTACGAGGAAAATTCTGAAAAAATTTTTCCCAAGGATTCATTTCAGTAAACGTATTAAAATAAAAAAATAAAATTAATATCCCCTTAATAATTAACTATTATTAAGTGTTTTGTAAGTGTTTTGCAATCAAAAATAAAATTTAATTAATTTACTAAAATATATTAGTGATTGTCAATTAAAATCAGAGATTGTTAGAACACAACAACGATGATAGTGATAAACGATTAATTATTAATCAATTAATGTATTATGTGGATAAAATGTTCTCAACTAGAAAATTTCCCCTCTTGTCAATATGATGGAAGAAAATTGATTTAATCAAAATTACGAGCGTTCGATATATTAATTACCTGAGTAAATTGAGACTGCAGTTTGGCCTCTGTATTCCAGTGAGCGGCTCACTGTATTGTAAATAATGAGCAAGATCGCCAAGCTCAGTGTACTCGATTATCGTCCAGGGCGTTGCTGGATCTGCTGTGCAAACACCCAGAACACGAGCTACGTTTGGATCAGAGAGGCCAGACAGAAAGCGCACTTCCCTCATAGCGTCACTTGCACTACTGCACTTGCCCTCCTTCTTAGAAGCTGGTACTCGAGCAACAATTAATCTCAGAGCTTCAGCATCGTCAATTTCACCCAAAGTTGTTGCTGCACAAACTATTACCTGGATGTAAAATAAATTTTTTTTTTTGGTTTAATTGCTGCTTTATGGGACGTTTTTCTTTGTCATCTTATCATTTAGGTGGGACGCACGAATATTGACATTTAACCGAAAAGCATTTAACTGAATTTTCATTTAACCGAATTTTCATTTGCCCGAACTGGCATTTAATCGAACTGAAATTTAACTGACTTGTTATTTGACCGAATTTTCAGTTAAACGAACTGACATTTAACTGACTTGTTATTTGACCGGATTTTTATTTGACCGAACTGTCATTTAATCGAACTGCCATTTAACTGACTTGTTATTTGACCGAATTTTCAGTTGACCGAACTGACATTTATCTGACTTGTGATTTGACCGAATTTTCATTTGACCGAACTGTCATTTAATCGAACTGACATTTAATTGACTTGACCGAAATTTCATTTCGACTTGACTCAATTTGACCGAATTTTCATTTGACCGAACTTTCATTTAACCGACTTGTTATTTAATCGAACTGTTATTTAACAGAAATTTTATTTTAGAGAACTGACATTTTACCGAATTTCTATTTAGCCAAATTGTCATTTGACCGAACTGTAATTTAACGATTTAACCAAACTGCCTTAATTTCTCCATAGCAATTATACATCAATATATAATTTTACATAAGGTAAAATCTGTTACATGACAATTCGGTTAAATGGAAATTGGATCAATTGACAATTTAGGTAAATGGAAATTCGGTAAAATTGTCAATTTTGTAGAATAACATTTCTGTTAAATGAAATTCGGTTAAATGAAGTTCGATTAAATGGAAATTTGGTTGTTTTTCCTAGAATTTTATCGTTTAGGCAGATAATGATCATCATCAATACTTTGATTATCAGTGGTCAGGCTCAGAATAAATAATTCGAAAAAAAAACAATTTGTCTTCCTACCTCTCCAATATGACTGGAGCCAAGTTTCTCCATCGTATGAAGACACTGGTGTGGAATATTCGTTGGCTCGATTTCCCTGCACTTGTACGGTTTATTCATACTAGGCGCGATATTCCAACTGACAACAGGTGCTGGTACCTGGAATTTTCAAAATATTTGTCAATTTCACCAAAATTGAATTTAGTTATTTGAAAATTGTTGTCTTTTTCCCATATAGAATATTTGTCTTCTTGGTTAAAATAATAGCGCTTACTTTGTGCTTCTCCTTTGGAGCAGTGTTCCACCTTTTTGTATGTCCATAATCAGAATCGCGATGACGTGTTGTCGACAAATTAATAACAGTTGGTCTCACTGGTGAATTATTGTAAGTCTGAAGTGTTCGATAATGTTGCGTTTGACGAACAGGCGAATCTGATGACGATGATGAGCATTCTGATTTTGATTTGAGGCGAACATTAATGTCCGGACTGTCGAGATTATTTAATTTCTGTGGCGAGTCTATTGCAAGGGAGAAAAATAATTTTCACTGTCGTTAAAGAAATTACACGTTTTAATGCAAATTTACAAACTTTTAATGATGGTTAATTAAAAATTTTTGAAACTCCTTGTACTTGAGTCGCATAATGAATGAATTGATATATAGAAGGACTTTTGGTAAAAGTGATTTTTGTGTGATCATTTTCCATGATAAAGAGATGCAATTTTCTTGTTGATTAAACTCTTGTGACTACGTACCAGAATTCGCAACAACCGCATAAGTAGACTTGTACTGTGAGTCTACCAGAGGAGAATTAAACTGCTCCATCGTCAGTGGTTCGTGCATGCTAACGTCCTCCGGAACATCCGGAGAGACGTGGGCGTTGTTGTTTAACATTCCACCCGGGGTTAAATTTAGAAGGAAGTCCTGTGAAATTGTAAATAGAATTTTCATAATGAAGCCTTTTGGCCCTCAGGTGAAAGAAGCTTGGAAATCGTTAAAATACTTAAAATCCTAAACTCCCTAATTGTCCATTTCTCACTCATCTTTTCTTATTTCATTGTATTATTCACTCTCTACTGAATTAGTCTTAAAAATTTTAACTTACTTGAATTAGTGTCTAACTTTTTGCTTATTTTGAATTAGTTATAATTTACTAATAAATTAGTAGAAATTATTTTTTACTATTAGTAAAATTATCATATTTATTTATTATTTATTAGTTTAATTTTTACTAATATATACTAAAAAAATTCTACTAATTTATTAGTAAATTTTATCTCATACAAATAAATATTTATTCAAATAAATAAATAGTCATTCACTAATTCAAATTAGATAAAATTTTTGCTAATTCAGATTTAAATAACTTTGCACTTTTTGATTTAATTATACGAAAAGAAAATTTAACCGGTGGTTAATTTAAATTGTTTATTCGGAATATATGTGGAGTATTGGATATTATGGGTGTGCAATTTTGCATTGTTAATTAGTATTAAATTATAAATTTTAGTTAAACAGTCGAATTTCACATTCGAGGAGATATTTTGCTGTAATCTGAATATATTGGTAATATTAGTATTAAAGTGGATTGCTATTATAAAGGACGTAAATGAGAACTTTCAGATCTATTACAAGTTATACATAAATTATTGTCGATTAATCAGTGTTATTACAAATTGCTGATAACTCATATATTAGTCCATGGATAATAATAATAATAATAATCGTAATAATTTCCCTTTTATATTTAATAATGAAAATAAAAAAATATTGAAAAACTCACCGGAAATTTAAGTTTCATGTTGATTGCAAATCCAAATGGATTTTTTAACACCGTCGGTGAACTTTGAAGCTTTTGTCGACGACTCAGTAACAAAATTATCACAAAAACTAACAATAAAAGTAATGTTACTGCCGTTAGGACGCCAATTAAAACCTCCACGTATTCTTTGCCCTCCTCTCTTGCTGTTACTGAAAGGAAATAATTTTTCATATACCTGCTTTTAAAAATATTTTCAAACAAAAAGTAAATAAATAAATAAAAAAAAAAAAAATAATAATAATAATAATAATAATAATAATAAGAAACTTTGAAATTTTCTATGAAAATATTATTATAAAGTGCGCTTTGAAATGTGTATTCTTTTGTAACAGATAAAAATTTTGAATGTTAATCGAGGGAGCTGAAACGTTAAATCCGTGGTAACTTATGCGGAAGGAACGCTTGGATGAGTAGACATTTTAAATTTTTGACGTTTTTCACTGGCCACCAAGATAAAATTAGTAAAGCACAATCCAGTTCAGTAGAAGGTATTACGGTTGAATTCAAACTCCATATCTCTATTTCTTTTTTCTTCTGTTTGCTAAATTTTGTGTTTCCTCTTTTATTTACACCTGCTGGGCAAATCAGGTGTATTTGTTTCAAAAAGAGAATTTCTGTCAGCTCATAACTTGAAAGATTAAAATAGCTGTATTTCAAAAGAGGAGGAGAAATAATGTATTTTGCATATTAGGTGAAATTTGTATTTATGAAAAAGTTTTTTAATTTGAAATTATATTTTATGATTATTCGATCTTCTTTTTTTTTTAATTTGAAATTATATTTTATGATTATTCGATTTTCTTTTTTCTCCAAGTGGGAGATGAGTGATTTAATTTTTAATTAAATCAAACTTGTCGGCAATTTTAACCAATTGGAGTATTTATCGTCTTTTCCAAAGTTGACGTACAATTCATTTAATTATTTACGTTTCGTGAAAGTTACTTCCCTCGCACTCAAATTATAAAGCACCAACAGTGGAAGTTGGTTAGTTTGGATGCCTTTTAATCGCGTTTTCCCTTTTGCACACAGAATGACGTGCTCATTTTCCTAATGAAGTCACAACTCGTGCCAAAATCGAAGACGTTTTTCGTTAACCAGAACGCAATTGCTTACCTGTCTAATTTTCGAGAATAAAGGCAAACATTTGGTTAGAAGTTTTACTCTCAAGAGAGAAAGAGGCGCAGGAAGATGAAAATGCTGAGATGCTATATGTATATATAGAAGAAAAAGCTGACTTTCCTTTTGGAATGTGTAATTATCTTTTAGAAGTAAGCGCGCACTTGGTGTAACTTTGTCTATTTGTACGGAAACTGACTTGTGAGCTAAGTACCAAAGTATGCTGGACAAGTTACCTACTCGTTTGTAAGTTGAGGTCCACGTCCTGGTTTACTCGAACCTCCCCATTACTAATTTTGGACACAGTCTCCTCTGTCACGTTCTCGAATGGATTGGCTACAGTAAATAGAACATCTGTATTAGACTTGAAATTTATTTCGCCATTTACATTTAGAAAGACAATTGTTTATGTGACAATTTCATTCTCTTAGCTGAAGAGAGGTCCCTCTTCGCTTTTGTTTCACAAAACTAATCAAGTTTTATAAAGGAAGCTGGAGAAATTCCATTCGAGAGGGAATAAAAATTCTTTATCTCGAAAATAAATTTTTGGGAGAAATATTTTTCATTTTGGTTCGTTTTTTTTTAGAATTTGGATGTTTCTTTATAATTAGATTGGATGTAATTTTCTTTCCTTGGATCAATTTAATTTACTTGGATAAATTTAATTTACTTGGTTTTACTTTGATTTACTTACATTCTTCGAAGGTTATTTCACTAATCATTATCCATCTTGCGGCGAAGAAAAGATGAATTTTGACGAATTGTCCAACTTGACTGTGCAAATTAATCGATACATTGCGAGCGTTCTCCAAAACGGTGTCAGGAATGTAAGAGTACGACAGTGGTTCTTTGTCCTTTTCGAAATCACCATTTTCGCTGAACCAAACCTCTGCTTTCGAAAAAACCTGAAAAATAAATTTTTTCAAAGAAGGAATCGTTTAGGAATAATTAAAAATTGAACACATTCTAATAATTGGAAATTACGTTAATTTTTATTTATCTCTTTTTTACGATTATCGAATGTCTGCTATTCGAACTCTTGTGGAAATTATTCAATATCATTGTTATTTCGCTATTTGGAATTTTCTCTAAAAGAAATTACCTCTGCTTAATTCTGTCTCGACAAAAAGAGTTTCAATGAATTCGATATTAAAGAAAAATTGATTCTTTTCAATTCTTTTTAAAAGAAGAAAAAGAGTATCAAAGAAAAATATTGAAAAAAATTACTATATGTATAAAATTAAATAATTTAATTTATTCGCAAGGAAATCGCACCTGAACGTCCCTTGAAAAAAAATTGTTACTATAAATGTGGACTGCGTTGAAAATTCTAAGATCGTCGAACTGGAAAACGAGCTCGATGAAGTTATTAAGAAAAGTATCCCGCATCCAGGCAATCCAACCACTACCTGAAAAAAAAGTCCATTAACCTTTTTTTTTGCTGGTGCATATTGTAACATATCTAATTTTTAACAGAGATTAAAATTTTTTTGCCATCGATTCATACAATCGTTAATTCATTTTTCGGCTATAAGTTTTTGATTATAAACTTGCAAAATGAGAGTTGATTTCAATAAAATTCATGCAAAATGGCACGAATTGTCAATTAAAGTGCAAAACAACTCTCTGTAATAATTGTATAGTCATTAAAGTTTCTCGACCTTCTATCTTTTCAGAGAGAGAGATAGAGAAATATATATACATATATATATTTGCATTTTCTAACTAGATCCGACTTAACTTTGATATTAATTAAACTGAAATATTAAACTATTTCACTTTAACGTAATTAGTTTTACTTTAATTACTTTGTCGTTCCTTTTAAAATAATTGCAATTTATTATATGTATATATATATATTATATTTCATTCAAGTCGAATCTAAAGAACTTAAAAAGTTCTTTGATGTATTATAGAATTTTTAAATTTTATGATTACAATATTCTAATTAAATTTGTTTTCCAAAATGATGCAATTTTTGAAAGGATTTACGATTAATTTACAATAATCACAGTTAATTACAATTATTTAACAATTATTTTTTACAATTAATCTTCTCTTGTCCAATTTTTCCTTTTTTGTAAAGATTTAAGATTAATAATTTTAATTAGTAATTAATTAATTGTAAGTAAAATTACAGTAACAATTTTTTTTTTAAATTAATCTTCTTTGTCTAGTTTTACATTTTTGAAAAGACTTACGATTAATTAACAATTAATTAGAATTAATTTTCTCTCCTTGTCTAGTTTCAGATTTTTGAAAAGATTTAAGATTAATTAACAATTAATTACAATTAATCTTCTCTCCTTGTCTGTGAAAATGTATAAATGATATTTCAATTTGATGAAAAAATGGAACAAGAAATCTCTGTTAATTTTTTTTTACTGTGTTGTGAATTTAAAAAGTATTTTATCGAATTTCGTTGATATTGAATGCTAGATGTAATTTCAGTTGTTCGTTATATTGATTGAGTATTAGAGAGAGAGAGAGAGAGAGAGAGAGGGATATGGGGCGCACAATGAGAAATCTATATTTTGAGTGATTGTTTGTTTTTAACAAAAGGAAAATTGAATAAGAATGAGTTATTGTAGTTTGGTGACCTAATAAAATTGCGCGCTGCTGCCTTGTAAAGTGGATCAGTGTGTATATTTGGTAGTGAATCGTGATGAAGGATTAGATGGTTAATTAAGTATCTGTGGGAAATAGAAAGCAGTGCATCGTTGCAGCATTAGAATTACCTCTTCCATATCCGGTATCCATCCTGTAATTATCGGCACCGGTCTCTCCATCGATCAGACGACCTAAGCCTCCAGAGAGTATTCCAGATTCTCGACTTCCATCGTAAGAACTGTCGCTCAATTCGGCCATTGGAGATTCAGGCATTGTATAACTTATTACACCACCTGCAAATATACACGAATTCATCATTTCCGGTTTGAATTTATAATATTGGGGGAAAATTGTTTATTACTCCATTTCTACTACTTTAGAGCCTTTTTTAATAAATTGAATAATTAAATTTAATAATAATTTCTCCATTTCCAATTACTCCATTTCTACTACTTTAGAGCCTTTTTTAATAAATTGAATAATTAAATTTAATAATAATTAAAATTAATAAAATTAATAATAATAATTAAATTAAATAATTAATTATGCAATTTAATGATTAAATTTAATTATCAAATTTAGTTATTCAATTCCATTATTAAAGAAATTTACTGATTTCGAATTGAAATTTGAACTTGGAATTAATTATTTTCGGATTAATTTATTTTTTTAAAAAAGGAAATTTTTTCAATGGCAATGGAACATTGCCATTGACCCTTTCTGATGAGAAAATTTATCTTGAACTTTTTTCGTCCGGCATAAATCTATTTTAAGTTTAGACAGCTTTACATCTTTTGTGATAGATATGAAGAAAAAATTTTTATTACGATGTTGCGATTTAATTTGCATATTTACGATTATTCGCGGGTAGCAGATGGTTGTTATTAAAGTTCGATTCACTTAATATTGAGGCGAAATCTTAATAAAAATAGCTGTTTTTTAACCATTAAAAATTAATTAAAGATTTTTATCACATATCGTGTGTTGTTATTATTTTTTTTTTTTAATACAAAAACATTAAAAGTTTTAATATGTAAAAAAATATGTTTGAAAAATTGTTTAATAACCACACATTCATTAATATGTTATTAGTATTTCTAAATTAAATTCTATAATTAATGGCGCGGCGGTGGGAAAATTTATAATGAATTTTCCATTAACTTTAGCGACCATTGAAATAATTAATAATCGTCAGAGTAAATTATTTAAGTCAACTGGATAAATAAGCATATGTATAAAATTATAAATAATTAATGTTTTTTTAAGTTTAAATTAGTGGATTATTTGAATATAAATACTCTTATATTAAATATAAATATATTGT
Source organism: Leptopilina clavipes (assembly GCA_001855655.1). Classification (NCBI taxonomy): domain Eukaryota; kingdom Metazoa; phylum Arthropoda; class Insecta; order Hymenoptera; family Figitidae; genus Leptopilina; species Leptopilina clavipes. The sequence continues at coordinate 4,289 of JUFY01028192.1, read as the reverse complement.
ATTTTGTAAATTGTATTTTATAAATGGGGAGTAATTGTTTGAATTAAAAAAAATGACATTACACACATAGATGATAGTTGAAATCTAATAAAGATCGTTAATGAAGATAGTGATTAAACGTCATGATTTCATATATATGAGTTCTTAATGGTTGAGAGTGGCTAATTTGAGGTGAGCAAAAAGGAAAATGGTCTATAGTGCTCTATAGCCTCCTTTCCTAGTGAGAAAATTAATAATAAATTGCTAAAATAGCAGACCATGCACGTTATATACCATGCATGGATCGTGTTTAGAATCACCTAACTGCTCTCAATATTTTACGGCACACACATAGGTTACTATAGAGAGCGTAATGTGTCACGCGATGTGGTCAAATGTTTTGGTCAGTGTACTTTGGGTCGACTGTATATACATATATATATATACGGCTCTTTCGAGAGATTCGCGCTGGCAATACTCTGTAGAAATTAATCCGCGATACACCTAGAGAGACATATTTAGGGTTAAATTAACTCTTTGTAGAGTGTATGTTTAATTACAGCTAGTCAATTATTTCTGGAGATAGGCAATGCGGCAATATGTATATATATACTCATTCCTCTGTCGCTATTAAATTTCCTTCCACATATACATACATGTGGAATGATATTCATTGCTTTATTTGAATAATTATTCCAAGCGAAAACTTTACTCACGTCTTCAAGTTTATGTTTGGGAAAATGTTTCCCCCAAAAAAAAATTAATTAGGTTTACTAATTTACTTGGGTAAAATTTCATTTGGTTTTTGAATTTGAAAGTTTATTTATTATTTTATTTAAGGAAAATAATATCCTGAATATTGAAAGTTTATTGTTTGTTGAATTGAATTTTTTTTTGTTGGTATTAATTGAGAATTGATAAAATTTTCGCTGAATATAAGTGAATTGAGAATATATATACTATATGTGAAATTATTAATTTGAACTAAATGAGGTGATAATCTATATGAACAAGATCAGCTTCGTAATTGATCGATCGGCTCTCGGAAGCAATTTCTATATAAATTGATTAATTATCACCATCGTGTTTAAAATTTGGACCTGCCCAATGAATAACTATTACCTTGAAATTTCAATATTGGTAGTGAATTAAAATATAGAGGCGGGAGGGGGGGATTTTGGAAGGGATATTGATAAAAATTGGAAAATGATTTATTTTTAGTCACACAGTGGTAATGGTCAATTTTAGTCAGACAAACTTTTCAATTTTTGTAAATTTTGGTATTAGTAGTAAAAGTTATTTCTATTCAGACAGGAATTTTTGATGTTTTGTTTTTCGAATGTGTGGAATCAATTTTTTTTCTTGATTTTTGTATAATCTTCAGTAGTAGAAATCAATTGTAGTCAGACAAAACTTTTCTGTTTTTGGTCCAAGTGGTGAAAGATATTTGCAGTCAGACTTTCCAAATCGACTTGAAATTTAGAATCAGTTGTGAAATGTATTGGAAATTTTTCGAAATGTGTTGCCAGTAGTGCAAATTAATTGCAGTCAGACAAAATTTCTCTGTTTTTTTCTTGAATTTGCTTCTCAGTAGTAATGGTCAGTCTCGGGCAGCCAAATTGTTTTTAATTCTTGTAATTTTTGTGTTAGTATAGTAACTTCCATTCAGACAGAGTCAACAGCAGTTGATAAATTTTCCGAATTCTTGTAAATTTTTATTCTCCAGTAGTAATGATCAATTATAGTCAGACAATTCTTTTAATTTCAGTAATTTTACAGTCAGTGACAGTGACAGTTCAGGAAGGTTTTTCTTTTCTTCTTTTATTTTCTTTTTTCTTAAGTAGTAAAAAATATTTCCAATCAAACATTTTTTTAAAATTTTTCAGTGGTAAAGGTCAAGTGTTGTCAGACAAACAATTACTCTTTACATTTGTCTCAAGTAGTAAAAGAAAGTTTCAGTCAGCCAAGTGTCCTGGATTCTTGGAACTTCAGTAGTAGAAAAATTTACAGTCAGACTTATCCGATTCCTGGAATTTAGTAGCACTAGTAGTCTATGTCATTTCCAATCAGACAAAGTTCCTCGCATTGTAAATTTCCTTGCAGTAGTGAAAACCAATTATAGTCAGACCATAAATTACTAGACTTGTTTTTCAGTGGTAAAAGTCAAACAAAGTAGGATTATTCGGACTATTCTTGTAATATTTCCATCAGTGGTAAAAGTCAAAAATAAAAAGCTCAATTATGAAAAATAGTCAAAAAGCTTTTTGACTATTTATTAATTATCATTTTTTTCTGTGAGAATTTTTCTTCTTCTCTAAAAACAATAAAATTTCCTTTTGACTCCATATTTTGTTTTTCTCTTTGAAAAAAAAATGTTTCCCTTTCGTTGCGGCGAATATAATTTTTAACAATGTCTTGACAAGACTTTGAATCTCATAATCCGTATATATAATAAATTCCATGATACTTGAGCCACGAGAGAAGCTTGTCGCCGATGCATTCATATAAATGACACACAAGGACAATACACATTTATTTTGTTTCCAACTTGAGTTAAACGTTGTACTTATATAGCGTTATGTTGATAATAGAGTTTCATGTCTTTGGGATAGAAATGTATCACTTTCTGTAATAGAAATACAGCCACTGTCTCGTGCCGCTTGATACCATTGAAACTATTATTTTCTCCCTAATGTCTCTCCCCTAGACACTGAGATATAAATCAACTGAGATAAAGAACAAGTTATTTATTGCCGCAAAAATAATTTATGATAGTTTACAATTGTTTTCTATATTCTCGTGTCGCGCGATCAAAATACACATTGAAACGAAAAGTTTTCAAGTCAAATTCCCATTTATGAGAGTTTTCATTAATCAGCATATCTCTCTTGCATTTAATGAAGCACTGTCGTAATTTCAAATCTAACACGCACTCCACTTTTAATTGGAAGAGAAGAACGTGTTGTAAATCATTTCATTAAATTATTCTCCAGGTCCTTGAAAATAATTTTTTATTATTTAGAGTATGGTTAAAATTTCTTCAAGTTTTCTCTCCATTGTTAATTTTCATTCGAATCGGAGATTTTTTTTTTTTTAAGGTTTTGAATCTGACACAGGTACATGGATTGAATTTTCTCTTAATTTAATTTTTTATTACTTGAGATTTATTTCCACTTCTAATCTGAAATAATTCCCCAGTTAATGTATATAATAGAGAAGTTTTAAATTATTAAAAAAATTATTAAAACACTTGTGTGTGATAATTAATTTAATATAATTTGAACGTGTATTTCGAAGGTAAAAAAAAATGGGTTAAAGATAATTGTACAATAAAGTCTATCAATACAGATCAGTGAATATTGTAGGAATCGTTATTGCTTTAATGAAGTCTCTCTTTTAATAAAAATAACGGTGAATAAAGCTGTGTAGATGAAATAAGAAATGATATCCAACAGGAGCGGATATTAGAAAAAGTAAAAAGGTGTACAAAACGAGATAAAGAAATTGGATCAGCTCGTTATGTTGGAGAAAACTTTAATTGGTGCATAGTTCAGGAGCTGAAAAGTGAACCGTATAAAAGGCAAAGGAAAAGTAAAGATGAAAACTTGGGAACACAATCTTCTTCCTGATCGACTATTATATCCCAAAAACTCGCAACGTTTTCAAGGCAAAACTGTTCTTAAATAATTAAACAAACTTCGGCTTTATGGGGAAATTAATTTTTTTTGCAACGTGGAAAGAAGGTTTATTCTGAATTTCAAGGATATGGATTTTATTCTCACAGTTGGAATAATAATTATTATTTTAACAATTTTTGTTAGTAAATATTTTCAACAATTATTGTTAGTAAATATTTTAACAATTATTGTTAGTAAATATTTTAACAATTATTGTTTGTAATTATTTTAACAAATATTGTTTGTAATTATTTTAACAATTATTGTTAGTAATTATTTTAACAATTATTTGTAAATATTTTAAGAATTATTGTTTGTAATTATTTTAACAATTATTGTTAGTAATTATTTAAACAATTATTTGTAATTATTTTAACAATTATTTGTAAATATTTTAAGAATTATTGTTTGTAATTATTTGTTACCTTATCAATAAGGTATTTGATAAAATGGTCGAATGCATTAATTCAGGAAGTAAGGAAAAATAAGCGCTGGAATATTCTTGGGGGGGAAAAAATTCAATCTATCGAAAACACAAGGCAAATGGATTGAAAAATGATTTTTATCCTTGATTTGGCATTATTCCGTCTTGATGGTTGAGATTTGTAGGTAGGTGGTTTGGTAGAAACGCTG
>JUFY01028191.1:0-17450 GCA_001855655.1 Leptopilina clavipes | reverse complement strand
CAAATAATTAATCAAAAATGACTGTTTAATTAGTAGTTTTCTACTAATAATTAGTTATTTTTTACTAATTGGAAAAAGGCCGATTCGTTCACGATTTTCTCTCTAAATTTGAATTAGTAAAAATTTTAACTAATTTGAATTAGTGACTCACTTTTTGCTTTCGAATTAGTTAAATTTTACTAATAAATAGTAAAAAAAAATTTTCTACTAATTTATTAGTAAAATTTAACTAATTCGAAAGCAAAAAGTGAGTCACTAATTCAAATTAGTTAAAATTTTTACTAATTCAGATTTAGAGAGTTACTGTTAATTAGTAGTTATCTACTAATTCAGATTTAGAGAATACTATGTATTATATTTGTATAATAATATAATATAATATATAATAATATAATATAATAACCACCTTGGAAATTTAACATATAAATTCGATCCATTTGTGAAAAATGTCTGTTTATATAAAATAAAGGAGAAAAAGTGAATCATTTTTAACCAAACTGACGCGGTGTAAATTTTTTCTTTTTTTTACAAGAGCGGTAGCTATTCCTTTTCGGCGAATACACAAGCATTTTCCGTGTAAGCCTTTTTCACTCGCGGCTTTTTACGAAGGAAACATGGTGTATAGGTAGATTGTGTATAAAGGCGGCAGCATTAAGGGGGTGTGAGTACAATGGGACCCATATGTTTGCGGGGGTGTAGAACGTTCGTCAGCCTTCCACGATTCCGTAAACGTTGCAGAGAATTTTCTATTTATTTTCACTGAAAATATCCTCTTTATGGTATTTTTCTCCCCTTTAGAGTAAATAAATTCGAAATAAATTCGATTTTTAAATAAATTCGATTAAATCAACACTTAATTTAAAAGTAAAAATTCCCATCCAGTGTTAAATTATGATTCTAATTGTAATTCTAAATTATTTTCTCTCTATTTTATTTTTCAAGCGGTGGGAGTAGAGGAAAAAATAAGTAATTTTTACTATACTGAAAACTACCTTGTCCGCAATTTTTGCGCATTTCTGTCAATTTTTACTATATGTCCAAAGTAAATTTGACTCTGACATAGTAAAAATTGACGCAGAAATGGAAAAATAAATGATTTAATGATAAAAACGGGTTTGATATGAAAATTTCGGGATTGAGTATTTATAGATAATCGAGCAGCTGTTGCAGAGATTCACAAACGATCTCATAAAAAGTTGTCAAAGCCCCTGTATTAACGCCATTAAATACTTCTCATAAAAGCAGGAGCTTTCAGCTCCTTAAGAACTTCAATAGAGCTTAGTTCCTCTTCTTTTTTATACCAGTACAATATACAAAAATTTATAGTTAATGGTTATCACAGAAGGAAATTACTTTTTCTATATACTGTCCCACAATCAAGAAAAAAAAACTATCTCAATCGACTTGTTAATATTTTTTCATTTTTCATAAAAACATATTAGCAAAATGTAGAGAAAAAAATATAAAATGCACGAGTTGAATAAATTGAAAATATTTTTTGAATAAATCGAATGATAATTGTTTTTTTGTTTTTAATTTTCCGCTCGAGAATATTGACAATGGAGATTCAGATAGCGAGAAACTTTAATTAAACTGATAATCAGAGTTAGTCTAATCAAAGAGTCTATAAAGCACAATGGCGAAACATGTATGTAACAAGAGTTTGGATAGCTTCGATTCACTTCCTGCAGAATTTAATTGGAAGTTCGCCAGATCGCACGTGCCGTTGTATAAATAATTAACGCTTCGAAAATCAATCGATCACGTAACGCGAGGCTTTCCTAATCATTAGAAAAAAATCAGAAACGTCCGGCATTTAATTTAAAATATCGAATAAAAAATAAAAATGATTGTTTTCTAAAGAAAAGAATTTTTTCAGATTTTGGATAAAAATGAAATTTGGAAGGAAGAATCTTTTTTATGACTTCATCGGACCAGTTGACCCTAAGGCCGACGATAGGCTCAAATGTAAATTTCCTTTAACGATCTATAATCGTCGTTTCGTCGTTGCTTGAAAATCGCATATTGCAATAATTAGGAGCAGGTAGCGTGTCGATCGAAATTATCAGGTCCACTCGGATCTAATTGGGTACTAACAGGTAATGCCGATACCGTCATTATTACCATTAATGTTGTTATCATTATTAGTTAGAAACCAAGTACCTACGAAAAGGCCATTAACCCTTCCCTGTTATTACGCAAAGAGTGCGCTGCACCCGTACAACTTTCATCATCTTCTGAAAAGAAATTGCTTTTCGTCTCAACTCTTGTTTTCCATCTCGAACTTATTTTTTACTTATTTACTTATTCTGTACTTGTTCTGTAAATAGAATTTTACCAGTGAAACAAAAATTATTTAAACATTTATTAATTTATTGGTAATTTTATTTTATTTTATTTATTGGTAATTTTAAACTTGTTGAACAGCCAATTTAATGTATTTTTACAACAAGTGATTTTCGTCTATAGAAAATATTCGTGGAAATTTTACCAAAATGTGTCAGTTTGAAGAAGTTGAGTGATTTTTTCAACGTCTCGAACCTTGGTTTCTCGGCTCAAACCAGATTAGACTCTTATCAATCTCTCGCAGACACAGGAAGTAAATCTGTTCCGTGACTTCGAATCTTAGCGATTTAGTGTGCCAAGTAATCGGATCCGGCGCGAATTCATCTTGTCTGCGTGAATTTAACGCGGTGGAACGTGAATTCTTCACTGTTTTTTTCCTTTTTCCAAACAATGACCTAAAATAGGGAACATTTTTTAATTTTCTAATAAATCTTAATCTAATAAATAAATGTTTTCAGACCAGATGTATTTTAATATTTTAAAAAATATTAAATTTTTTAAAAATATTAAATTTTTTAAAAATATTGAATTTTTTAAAAACAATACATAATTGTTAAAATATATCACACATTGGTTTGAATTTTTCATTATAACGACATTGTAATTTTTTATATATCTTAACACACCTTACACTCAATCTAAAATTAATGAAAGCGTGCACTTATTACTTTACGTGAATGAAGCACGCAGCTTATTACTTTCTTTTTATTTTTTTACATGCATCGTAAACTGGTTTTCCATGTAAGACTCTTTTTATAGACATTGCGAACAGAAAATTTTAAGTTTCCTTTCTATAACGATATCGCGTGTAGAAACAGGGAATAAGGGAAAATATTTAGCTATTTTGCTGTGTATAGCAATTATTTTTAGCTAATACAACTAATTATTAACTATTGCTAAAAATAATAGCTAATAGCATATGAGTTTTGCCGCGAGGAATAAAATTAACATTTGTAATTATTTACATAGGATTGCAATCGTACAATATAGATTATATTTAATACAAAAAAAAATGTAGTTTTAGAATATGAATTGAAAATTACAAAAATCATGTTCATTGTAAGTATACTTTGTCCTGAGTAAATAATTCCAGAAACTTGATGTTTCGCAACTCGCTTATGGTAAAACATGATTGGAGAACCAATATTAATGTTCACAAAACATTGTCAACTTAATAATGGAAGTAAGTGAACCATGTTCGAACAAAGTAAGTAGCTCGACTGTATTTACTCAGTATTTTACGGATTATTTGCCTGTATGACATTTATTTTTGAAATTATTGCGAAACTGGAGAATGAAAAATTTATGCCAGATAATCACTGTTGAATTAATTAATTAATTAATTAATTAATTAATTAATTAATTCTGGAGAATGAAAAATTTATGCCAGATAATCACTGTTGAATTAATTAATTAATTAATTCATTCATTCATTCAACAGTGATTATCTGGCATAAATTTTTCATTCTCCAGTTTCGCAATAATTTCAAAAATAAATGTCATATAGGCAAATAATCCGTAAATCACTGTTGAATTAATTAATTAATTAATTAATTAATAACTGTTGAATTAATTAATTAATTAATTAATTCAACAGTGATTATCTGGCATAAATTTTTCATTCTCCAGTTTTATTAAATTATTTAATTAATTAATTAATAATAATATTAATATGGGTATTAATATGAATTAAAAACATAATGAATAAATAATCCAAAAGATTCATAATAAAGTGATAAATCTTCTTAATAGATCAATATTTGCTAATTAATATTAAAAAAATGGTCCACATAAATTACTTTTCCACACATTATTCATCATCGTTCTTGGGTTATCAGGAATCTCATTATGACACCCTACCTCATTCCTCTTGGGTAAATAGCCCAGGGTGGCCAATTAACAGGCTATGATCAATTACCAAATCAGATCTCTAGTTTCGACACTTTCGATGTAGCTTCATTTTTCACCCTTTTCTTTTCTTTTTTTTTTGTCGCTTATTGGCTATTTGGAGATTTTCAATTGAAATCAAATTAACAATTAAATTGAAATGAGTATTTTAAAGTTTGAATAAATTTAAATGATTTTGAAAGCGTTTCGGCAAATTTTCGATTCTTCTTTTCGCTTTCCAGGGACTTTTTTACAAAAGGGGTTAATTGCTATAGCCTTTGGTAAATATTGACAACTGATGGCGTGGATAGGTTTTTTTTTTTAGGGTGACTGCGCTCGTTACAATCACCCTCAGGCTAGAAATCTTCTCGATGCATATAGTATCTTTTTTATTCCCTTATATTTCTCTCACTCCTTCTTTCTCGCCCTTTATTTTAATCTCTCACTCTCCTTTCTCAGTGTCGTAATGCAGTCAGGATATTATTTGTTTCCATTTGTTTGCGCGCACGATGAGAGCCAAGTGTGCCACCGCCGAGCTTCCTTTTCGAAAGAAAACGGCACCCAATCTGAAAGTCTCTTTTGTCATATAAAAATGCAATATGCGCACGATTTTCTCACTTTTGCAATACTCAGAAACAATATAACCAATGAGAGTGCATCTTTTATGTTGAGAGCTGCGACGATAATTATTTCTGTTAAAACGCAAGCTTAATGGCTCATTCGTAGCCGGAGTTTTGTCTTTTTCCTTCTCTTCATAGTCTTTTCAAATCCCATTTCTACAGTATAAATTTTTTCCCCTCGCACCATTTTTCTCACTTTCTCAATAGTAAATTGTGTCATTAAAGGTTCATCATAATGAATCTCAGTGAAAAACCTTTTCTTGCGGTCAGTTATTATTATTTTAACCTTTGCTTCATTATTTCGCAGGCGAGATAAATATTTCATTACTCATTCTTATTTTTGCTAAATATTTTAATTCCTCCATTATAGAAAAAACGATTCTCGATAGGAAATTAAATCTTTAGAAAAATGAAATCTCGATCGATCCTTTAGTTAAGGTCAGCAGGTGCTCGCAGTAATTGGATGACGAACACTATAATTACTTACATTCGAGGCAACTAAATTTCTTTTTTAAATTATAAATTACAATTACAAATTTTACTATATTATTGCTTGCTAAAAATTTACAATTTTCATGGATTCTAGGGTTTGAAATTTAGTCTAAAATGAAGAAAATCGGATACTTGAGGCTGGAGAGCGAATTGGGAAGGAAGTGGATGGGAGTGGAGAAAGAGGGAGAGAGAAAGGGAGATGTAAGGAATCCTTGGAGAGCTTTCAGGACAGACAAAGCCAGCTTCCTCCTTCTTCGACATCCTCTCACTTTGGTAGTATAGACGAATTTTCCTCCCCCCTCCCCCTCGAACCGAGAGCATTGATTGCAGGTTCACAGTCTTTGTCGCATCTAAGGCGCGCTTCCACGCCTCGAACAATTGAACAGCCTCCATTCTCTCTCTCCTCTCTCCCCCTTTTCCTTCTCTAAAGGACAAATGCTTCTCTCGCGAATCCTCCGTTTTCGTTTCCTTCCAAACCTCTCAAACTCCCTGACCCAACCTCCGCAGAAATTACGACCGGAAATCACGTGCTCCCGGTCTCGTTTCGCACGCTTCGACGAGATCTTCATAGTGAAAGAGGAATGGGGAGAATAGAGAGGGCGATTTCCTCCCGGTAAGAATAATGATATCGTTCGATATGATAATAATAACGATCACAAACTGAATCACCAGTCTGGGTCGAACTCGTTTATCATAATAATAGTAATTTATTTTGATCGAGCTGCCAATATTTTTGTTTCAGTCAAAATTCTCATTTTTCCAATCACTGGCAAAATATTTAATCTTAAAGGTGTAAAATTCACTTCATTTTCAAATAAAAACTGCGTTTTTGATTTTACCCATACTTTTTGCTTTTGTATACGGAATTAGAATTGTATATTTTTTTCCAAGAAAAATATTTTTTTTAAGAAATATGTACTTTTTATTATAAATTCCAGCAACACTTTATCTTTATAACAAGCGAGAACCTTTCAAATTAAACATGTTCAAAAGTCGGTTCGAATTTTAAGTATATAATATTTGAATCAAGTTACACATATGAACACGTCGAGGAGAATTTGTAATCAAGTTTGTCTGCTACTGATGGGAGAAAGAGGGAGGGAGGACGTCAAGGTACGAGATGGTAATAAACCGAATAATTATTTTGTCATCGGTGCAAAGTTGTGGAGCATATAATTGTGGAGCGTGTAGCGATTTCAGTGTCTGTCAAAAAAACAGGTTAAAAGGATCCTTCCCGACGGCGAACCTCTCATTACAACTGCATAACCCCGTTATTAAAGTTGTTTCTCACTTTTATGAAACAAAGAAGCGCGAATTAAGCAATAAATATATCGCCCCTTCTCTCAGAAAACGATACTCTCGGTCATTGACCATTATCTTCTCTTACAGATGCCTATAATTTCTAATGCATATTCATTTACCCTTTCACCTATAGCAATTACACCTGTGTATTATATGTATTTATCATGTATTCCATCTCAATTAAACAACCTAGTTTTCTTTAATTCAGTCCCCCCTTTTGTTTGTTTTACTTTCAAGATTATACTTTTGTTCGTATCTTTTTAAATAATCTTGAAAGTAAAACAAACAAAATCTTTTGTCGTTTTTGGAGTTAAATTTTGAATTTTTTTATGCACAGTAGACAGTTTACGGTAGCAAAGGTTTTTGATAATGGTCGAGTGCGGTTCAAAAAGAAGCTTACTCGCATAATCAAGTCGAGCAAAATCCTCGCAATGTTCTCCTTTTACGAGATAAACTTGGTCAGAAAAGTTTTCAAAGCATCGGGCATAATACCGCCGATGATCCCGAATATCGTTAATTACGGCCCTTCCTAACCAATGAAGTGCCGATAAAAAGTTCCAACTGCTTGCCATCTAGCCGCAGATATAACTTGGTTCACCTCGGAGAGAATCTCCAAGTCCAGAAAATCTCATTTGGGAGGAAATGATTAGTTGGATAAAACTAAAAGATCCGATAAGGGAGAATTTCACGCAAAATAACTTTTTACATTGCGGAAAATAATATTGAACGCAATAAAGCAGTAATGAAAATTTGTCCCTTTTTTTTTTAATTAAACGAAAGAATATTGAAGATTTTGTCAATAACGTATGCGAGAACTGATAGTGAACAAGTTTTCTTCCTTTTGGAATTAACGAGCGTTGCGTGACACTCGTAACTATGAGAGCCTTAAGAAGATCATCATGATGCGAGAAGAGGAGTCACTTTTGCTCCACTGTCTACCCTCGTAATTACTTCTGGCGAGATATTACGCGATCGTGGATTTACTGGGAAATATATCGGCGAGTCGAAGTAATTGGGATGCAAGGCCAAAGTGGAAGGACATACAGGGTTTCAATCAGATCAATCTATGCGAATCACGTACGATCCGTTCTTCACAAACCTTAAGACTCGTTTTCCAACTGTACTGTGTTGTTTCAACCCCCCTCTGAGTGAAAAGATTGCCATTTGAATATTAATCACGCAAGAATATACTTCCTTAATGTATTTTCACTGTTTTTATTTGACTTTAATCACTCGTGCTACAGAGAATTTTTAAGTATTCTGAAAAAAAGAAACAGTTGGAAATCTGTACTCATTTATTTTACTATAGTTCATTTTCTCCATTTGTGTCAAAATCTGTATATTCTTTCCGAGTGATTAATAATCTTCCAATTTCTGCCAAGATCGTTGCACTTCCAACAAATCTAATAAAACTTTCTTTGCAACAATTTTAACTTGGTTACTTTTTCTGAACTGTTCAGGAAAAAGTGTAACCAATTAATATGCATTACAAGGCGACACACGTGCCCAAGTTTCGCCCCTTCGCTTTAAGAACCATCAAAACTATAGTCATCCGCCATTCATTCGACAGTTCATTCATTAGGGTGTGCCTCAAGGGACAATTCGCAACGAGCTCTCCACGTGACCCGACATAATCAGTTATTACACTTCCAACCGATTGCATCTTCCTTATTTCCAACCTGTTTTAGGCCGCATGTCCAACATTAGAAAAGCCATTATAGCCAATTATTTTTAGACAATTTTTTTTAGTTGATTCTTAATTCCCCCTTGTAAATGCTTTTATTTTTCCTCTTCTTTTTTAGTTCCAAGAAACGGTTTATTGAATACATCAGCACTTTTTTCAGGTTGTCACCAATCCTTTAACATAAGCTTATTTGAAGTAAATTCCGTCTGGAAGAGTCGAGCTCTGCTGGTGTCAAGTGTCACTCGATGGTTCCGGAGTCCTGTTCTCAGAAATAATCCCTTTCTGGCTGGGGCGCGCTTACGAACATGTGTCTGACATTTTTAATCGTAGGATTAAAATAACTGATGCCAAGGTGTATGGAATCCATTATCCGTCGGATAAAGAATGACCACCCAAAGTGTCGCGTGTCGTGCGGAGAAAAAAAAATCTCAAGAAACAAAAGCAAAACAAGCAAATCTAATAAAATTAGGATTATATCTAAATATAGTTTGGTGACATCTGATCAATAAGACATCGATCAAGAGAGAAGATTCCACTGGGATTCAATTCAGACGAAGAATTTTTTCACCAAGTACAAAAATTACAAAAAAATAGAAAAATTTTTCTGAGATAATATAAGAGCCTTAGATTGAAAGTAACTTTTCAGTGTAACAAGAAAGTACTGCTAATACCGTTCGAGTAGAGTGCCGGAAGGGCAGGACAGAGGGCAACTTCCGGTGGGCGGTACACATTGCTGGCAGCCATATTCCCTATGCATTTATTATCTCAATAGTAATGGCCACTTTATTTTATTTTAATATTTCGATAACTCGAATTTGTAATTTTCTACTCGACTAGAAGAAAAAACTTTGCATTGGCAAATTCATCTTTAAAAATATTTTGCAAAACAAATTTTTTTCGATGAAAAATTTATCGAGTATTTTTGCATATATAGAAAATACGAACCAATTTTTCAATTACGTAACTTTGGAAAACAACACTTATCTGAATTTGATAAAACATTCAACCAACATTGGTTTAACATTTGTGCTACACATTGATGTGCCAGTTTTCCGCGAACAGTTATTGACGGTTTAACATTGATCCATCATCCATAAAACATTCGGCTAAAACTGAGTTTATGTTGATACAATTTCAGCTCAAAACACAGAGCCAGCGCTATTGTATGACACAATAAAATTTCCCCCCCTTTCTCTCAAAAAAAGAAAAAAACAGCTGATGCGAAAAAAGTTTATAAATTTCTCTATTAACAATTAGTGATGAAATTTCCTAATTCCCTCGCCAATCTTTTTTTTTTTTTGTGCAATGCAGGCAAGGCAAATGAATAAAGTAATATGAAAAAGTGTTTTTTTATTAAAAGCTTGCAAATACACCCTCAAATCATAAAAGAGAACTGTCATGGCCAAGGGAATGGAAAAGCGATAAAAGCAGACGAATATATTTCCAGCTTGAGATTGCAGCGCGAGTATTTTTAATTATTATTTGTGAACAAATAGCATGGAGAAAGAGAGAAAGAACGTTATGAATATGAAAAAGCACTTCATTTTTAAATTAGGAACGCTGGACAGACTGGTGCGTTTTCAACTGAATTTTAATTCTAATTAATCAGCAAAATAGCAACTCGACGGGACGTCGTACCAAACAGCGCTTTTTTTTTTTACCCCGCCTTTCAGAATTCATCAGAAGCACTCATAAATCGAAATCAACATTATATAATCAACGGAGGAATATCTTCTTCCTTTAATTATTGTCATTGTTTTACTATCAACGGAAAACACTGATGCTAGTTATTTATTACTCCTTCTTTCTCTCTTTTTCTCCAATTGTACCAATTTTTCTTTTTACTCAAATTTGTTTATTACTTACTTGATTACGAAAATTTAACTATAATTCAAGAGCAAAAAGTCAGTTTTTGTTCTTTTCCAAATACTATTGGCACACTATTTGGCATAATTATTTTTCAAAAATACCAAATCCAAATTTGCTATACCAAATCCTAATTTTAAAATAACCGGAAGGAGGATCCTATTGAGTTTTCTTATCTGCTTACCGATCGACCAATTCCAGATTGTTGAGAACTCGGCGAAAATTCTACAAAGCAAGAAAACCACTTGGAATCCCAAAAGGATACAGAGGCACGATCAGGACTCGATTAATGCCGTATCTGCCGATCTCGGATTCACACATCCATTAAAAGCGTGTTTATATGTGTGTTTTGTGATCCTCAAACTACACGGAATAATAATTTATTCCTAATTTAGTCTCAAATTGAATAAAAAAAACAATTTTGATATTTTGCATCTCTTCGGTTAAATAAGATTAGGATCGAAATATTAATTTGAAGAATTAATTTGGAGTCGTGCAACTTTCACTTTTGCTGGGAAAGTTAGTTTTCTTTACAAAGGTATGCTTTATGGGTTTGAAAAATTTCGATAATTGATATTTTGTGCAGATATAAGATGAATTCCGTAGCGAAACAGCTGGTATAAGTTGTAAGGAGATGAATATCGATGTGGTTTGCAAAGTTAGTATGTGGGCTTGACCTAGCCTCAGGTTACGTCGGCCTCTTCGGGCCCACAAGAATGTCTTCTGTGGCGCATGAGGCGAATTATGCTCCCCATTGAACCCAAAGAAACCCTTTTATCTGAACTGCATCGCGGTAAATTTTTGCACGAAACACGTGTTAAAACATGCGGGAACCTTCCGTACATCAGTAGACGGAAAGGAAAGGTGTGTCCACCAAGCCAGCCGGCATGCGAGTGAAATTCACTATATATATTCTCTAAATTTAAATTCCTTCCGAATATTCATGTGTAATTATTTTCTATCTAAATTTTCTTTCTTGCTATATGTTATAAAATTTTCCATATAACAAACTCGGAGTCGATAATAATAAAGAACGGGACTAAATGTCACTCAGGAAAAAACGTATGTAATGTATTTTTTTTTTTCCAAAGAGAGGTTATACAGACCGCGGGATATAAATATATCTGCTTAGCCAGCCAGGGAGCACAATGCTATCTTGCCTGTGGGATCAAATTGTCCGAAGGAGGAACGAACATATTTTGTGTGACCCCCGGTAAAAGAGCGAGCGGCTCAATTCCACGGGAATACCTCGATATATTTGTCGAAAGCTTTTTGCACTCGGCCATTGCCACGAAATCGTTGCGCAATGTCTTTGATTTAGAAATTCATCACTACAACTTTATCTCCTGCAGATGTGATGATTAAATTTTATTTCATGCAACAGTGGACAAAAAATTTTTTTCTTTGAAGGAAATCGATCATTTTTGTTTGGGTCAGACATTGCTTTAGGGGAAAAATCGATGATACACATCTGCTGTATTCTTTCTTACTTCTCTTTTGCGCACACATTCTTTTTCGTGCTTTCTTGTCTTTTCGATATACGCCCTCGTATATACATACAAGTCACATTAAAATGCCGACATAGAGATCGTTCCACCCGGCTTGTTCGCTATGTGAATTTCGAAAATTTCAATACTCGTCTCTGATCCGTGAATAAGGTGCAACAGATAACTCTTATAAACGGCTTCTTGAATTTACATAATAATTATGGCAAATTTTAACTGCACGCCCTTGGCTAGTCTATTGATTCCCAAGATGTTTCCTTCCGCTCTGACGCTCTTTTCCCTGGAGCAATGCCCAAAAGGAACATTGTTGTTATACCGACCTGTTTACATACAATTATAAATAAGCATCGTTTTTTATGGAACATTCTTGATGGAATATTCTTGATCGAATATTCTAAAGAGTGTCATTCAAATTTCATCAAAATCTGCCATCTCGCCATGATTTTTATGATGGAAAAAAATTTTAACAAGGGATTTATTGGCAGAGAATGAAAATTAATCAAAAGAAATTTCAGAAATGTGGAGGTCGTTTATTTGTTAAGTTCGTCGTCGAATAAAAGTTACCTTCGGAGGGGATTTTCGTGAAAAGCGACCGCTTTGGAGAAATCTATTGGAGCATGCAATTTTCTTATCGGACCCGTCATTTCCGGTCGTTCATCTCATGGCTTGTAGTTAGAAAAGCGGGACATTGATTAAGAGTCGTTTTAACTCGCGAAGAAGACATCCCCCACTTTCTTATTTCGCTCCTTTGATTCAATTTACGAGCGAGATGGCAGATAAAGAGTCTTTTTGCAGCATCGCTCTCAATTGCAGATTTCCGTCTCTCTCTCTCGCCTCTCTTTCTTCGATTTGGGACTATATAGATGGCCACATTAATGGGCAGTCTATCCCTTGAAGCTTATCAAAACACCTGATCAAATCATCCTAAAGACCTTTTTCTCCAGTTGAAAATCTATAATCAACCTTTCTTCGCACTCTCCAAGATTTCTATCTCGGTCAACTAGTGATCAATATTCCCCCAGAAGAAATTGATAAATTGGCAAAAAAAATGGAACTAGAATTTTTTTGGAAAAAGCTAACGACATCTAGTCTGGAACAACTGGTAGTTTAAGTATCAGAGACGACACAAGAGACGAGCAAAGTTTGATATTTCGTCGAAAAGTCTCGCATTGTCTAAAAGTTGATAGCGTCACCCCAAGGAAGAAGATAACATCTGGTGCTGCCTCCATCAACAACCCCCTCTCCTTGGAGTTCTCGCGTACAACCACCCTGAGCCGCTCGAAGGAAACTCGTCTTCAATTATTCTTGTACCCACCCTCTCACTTCTCTTCTCCCTTGCTCCCTGTGTCCCCAAACTCCTCTCCTTTCCTCCCTCTCTCTCTCTCTCTCTCTTTCCCTGTTTTACCCTCTCCTCAAGTTTACTCTACCTTGCGCCAACGCCACCATCCGGCACTTTCGTTCTGACGTTTCTGTCTGTCACGCAATTCTGACGAACAACGAATTTATGGAATTATGAAAAGCGACGGAATTAATTTGCATACATAAAAAATATATAACTCAAACTCGGAAGCGTCCGCGGGGGAGAGAGAGAGCCCCGCGTAACGCCTTAAATTGTGCCCTGCACTATTATACTACACACACTCACAAACACTTGATGATAACTTGATTAATTTATTCCCGACAGTTTAGAATAAGTATATTTATGCATTTCATGTGACTCCAGGGAGAAAATATTCCATTTTCTTATAATTCAATTTTCAAATTGTGTTTTCTTTTTCTCCCGCGGAGAAAATTGTAATTATTTCCACACAAATTGAAAAGAGAAGGGAAAATTAAAAATGATCGATTCTCGTTTATAAAGGGTTAAGTTGACAAGTGCAAATCGAAAAGTTTTAATTCAATCAATCAAGGAATCTCTTCACCCTTTTAATAAACTTGAGTAAAAGTAGAAGGTAGAAGAGACTCGCGGAAAGAATAAAACGAGGGTAAAATTGAGACCTTCTTAGGGTCTAATTTACAGTCCTTTTTTGCATCACAAAGGAACCACCAAAGGAAATTTCAATTCCCTTCGATTCGTTCCTCGCCCAACTGAGGAAATATTAACTGAGGCGTTAATATTTCACATTAACGCCATTGACTATTTTACATTTTTTAATATAATTCATTGTTTCATCGTTTTAGTATCACACACACATCACACAAATAAACATAATCAAAACGAAAAGATAAATCATGCTGGTAGAATCATCATGTTATGGGAAATATTGTATATCTAATTATTGTGCTATTTCTGACACATGTCAAACAGCCTGTCGGAACATTCGTGACAACCTGTGTAAAACTACTGCCGTAAAACAAACGTCCTTTTCATATATAATTACGTATACACGTTGAGCCTCATCCGGGCCAAGATCGTTTGTTTTCGCTTCAATATTGCTCACGACATGCAAGCCCCTGGTGATTAGGTTGTTGAACATCTTATCATATAGCCTATTTAACTTTTTCTTCGTTATTTCAAAATGAAACACAATTTTACAGGATCGTATAGACTTAATAATGGCGAATTAACTACTGTCTCGCACTTCTTAAACATTTAGTTGAATGTAAGTAAAATTTATCATTTTCACATATTCTCATTTTACATTTTCTCATCCAAAGGGTAATTTTCTTACCCGCACAATATTTATAAACATGGAGCAAAAAGAGAAATTTGTATATTAAATACAGGAAGTGCGTAATTAGACTAATATTTTCAAAAAAAATTCTACAACAGGAAGTAAAAATTTATTATAATAAATTTTTTTTATTTTTTTATTATAATAAATTTTTCTCTTTTCTTACTTATATTGGATGGATAAAAAATAAATTGAAATTAAATACGAGCAAAAAAAGATGAAAATGTTTGTCTATAATGAGGGAATTTAAAATTATGCGGTAAAATTTTAAGTGATGATATAGCGAGTTAGAATGTCAAGCATGAAAATCCTCGTCTCAGGCTCACAAGACGCGATTAACACAGCTATGTCACCACAGTTGTAGGTGCGAATGTCCAACGTTTCTCCAGGGAACGATCAATGAATAGTCACGTGACCTCGCCACAGGGAGTTCGCGCAATGCATCACCAACCAGCCGCCCCCGCTTTCTCTGTCTCATCTCTCTCTCTTTCTGTTTCTGCCCCCGGACACCCCACAACACCCGCAGTTAGCCACCCCGCATCCTGTGCTACTCCATCTTCCCTCATCCACATTCAGCCCCACCAAAGATTTCGCGTCGACCATCTCGTCCCTATACGACAAGAATTGTTGCTGCCGCGTTGCTCTTAGCGACCAGCAAAGTCGTCTTCGCGTCGGGGGCTTGCATTGACCTGGCTGATTTTCAACGCCTTCAACTCCCCACCTCTTTTCTTCCTTCGTTTCTCTCCTTTTTTTTGTGTCTCGAGAGAAAAGGACACTTTGCCAGATCCGTGTTTGCCATTGAACGGATGCTGCTTGATACTCCTACTACTGTTAAGAAGTAAGATCTTCGGAGACGTGTTACAATTCGAAAGGGGAGGCGAAACAAATGTTAATATTTTGTAGGAAAAAGAGAGTGAGAGAGAAAATGAAGGAAAGAAAAATTCCATTAGGGAATGGGAAAGAAGAGAAAAGAAAAGAAGAGAAGAGAAGGGAAGGGAAGGGAAGGGAAGGGAAAAATTAGACTTAAAAAAGTTGATTATTTAGGCAAACGGAGTCATAAACTTGAATTGCTATTTGCAGGTATGGGGCTTTCAACCGCAGTGCCCTTTCAATCGTTGATTATCTTCCACGATCGTTACGAAGCGTCGCATCGTTATACAGATTCCACGTTATTGCCGCATGAGAATATTGCAACTCTCACTTTACCTAAAACTCCCAAACACGCGTCGTTAAAAAAAAACGACGAATAAAAACTATATGATATCCCACTTTAAAATTCGCAATTTTTTCCCCTCCGCATTTTATCATTTTCTCCCACATTTATTTGTATATATTCTTCCTGCCATATAATTCATATATATATTATTATATAAAGAATATTTTTATCTTAAGGACCCGCTCCGGCATTTATGAGGTTCTGCCTTTTTCTAAAGAGGAAACATAGCGCACTTTTTGGAGTGCGACTATAAAAAATTGTCTGTTTGCATACTAAAATGGTTTTAAAACTCTCAAACTGGTTCAGAGAAATTTTAAACCCTACTTGATTTCCGCGAAAATAAATTTCTTTCCTACTGATGTACTTCTCCATATTTTTTGCACAAGTTTTATATATTTACTGTACAAACTCTCTGTTCAAGGGTGAAGGATATTAGATTTTCTTCATTCAGGTAACTCAGGGTTCTTTTTCTACTCCCCCTTTATCCAAGAAAAATAACATTGCAAAAACGTGTCATGCTCAATGCTATACAGTTGCGTTATTAATAAACTTATTTCCATCTTGTGAGTTAGTAAAATTAAATTGTTCTTTAAATCCTTTTTGTTGAATCAATATTAAAATATTCTTACTGTGTGAATACAACTAAATATGAAGTAAGTGATTATGTTATTTGTTTATAAATTTTTCTTTTAATTTAAAAAAATATAATGACTCATTAAGTCATAAATTTTTTTTTGTTTTCAAAAACAATTTTTTTTTGTTTTTATTCATTTCGTTATTAACTATTTTCACATTATAAATAAAAAGAATATTTCATTACATGTCAAAATCTTAATTTTTTTCAAAGTGCAGTAGAACCTCGATTAACCGGACTAATGGATGCAGGCATGTGTCCGGATAGTCGAAAATCCGGATAATCGAGGTTCTACTGTAGATAATAAAAAATTCTTTTTTTGGTATTATTCTTGCTTCTAATACGTTATTATTTTGAATATCTATTAATATTTCTTTTGATAAATATGTCATTCAGAGAGTAAACATAAATTATTGTTTGTGTAATATTATTTTTACATTCTTTATTATAAGTAATTGTTTTTATGTAATATATTAATATTCCATACTAGCAAGTTTACACACGCGCAAGCGCGCGTCAACGATATATTCCACTGTTATTCCTGCACAATTTAAATCATTTTTCATTTTAAACAATTTTCATCTTTTTAAAAAAATTATTATTTAAATTATTATTTAGATTATTATTTATGTTAAGAATATTTTTGGGGGAATTATATCTTAAAAAGAGTTATTACCGTTTAACTTTTCTTTGTACTGGACAAGCATATAAAAGCACCAGCCAAAAAATATATTTAACAAAGTTCATCCAATATTAATTATTTTCAAATGCAATTCCTGAAATTGTGTCTAATTTCTGTTTTTGATGGTAAATTTAATAAAGAATGCGCAGATAATGATACAAATGTCATTAAAAAAATAATACAAAAAATTCTAATCAAATAGTTATTAAAATCTATTTTAAAAATAGAAAAAAAAATTTTAGCTGCTCTCTAAATGTGAATTAGTAAGAATTTTAACTAATTTGAATTAGTGACTCACTTTTTGCTTTTGAATTAGTTAAAATTTACTAATAAATTAGTAGAAAATTTTTTTTTACTATTTATTAGTAAAATTTAACTAATTCAAAAGCAAAAAGTCAGTCACTAATTCAAATTAGTTAAAATTTTTACTAATTCAAATTTAGAGAGTGGTTTCAATTAACTTTTTTTTTAATTATTTTAAAATAAAAAATTTTTAATGTACATTTTTAATTATCAAAGAATATTCATTTTACAGATGAAA
>JUFY01028190.1:0-16863 GCA_001855655.1 Leptopilina clavipes | reverse complement strand
TTTATTTATTTATTTATCATTTACTTATTCATTTAATTATTTATTTATTTATTCATTTACTTATTTATACAATTACAAGATTAAAAATTAAAAAAAAATGAAAATTGATTTTTTATTTAGCAGTTAAAAAGTTCAAAATTAATTTCAATAGAAAATTGTGACAGAATTTTTTTTTTATAGATATTTATTTTATATTTACAAGACGCGTACAATTTCTAAAATAAATCAGTAGAATCATGAATGATAAATTCAATACCGAAAAGGATAACTAGACACATTGGTTTTCATAATTTTTTCTTATTAATATTTTTAACAATACCTTTAAAAACAGTTATTTTGTGCAATTTTAAAATTCACTAATACGAATATTTTGAAAAGTCAAATAGTATATATTAACGATAAAAGTTTCAATTATTACTAATTTAACAATTTCTTTTATAGAACGTAATTTGAAATTAAAAATTCTTTTTTATTTTACATATTAAATAAAAATTATTCGATATATTTTTTATTTCAATATAAATATTCTGAAATCTCAATAATTTTACAAGAATTTCTAATTTAATAAAAGTATGATTCATAATACCTATTACATTATTATATGTAAATCTAAAAAAAAGAATTGTTGATAAAATCAATTTAAAAAAAAAATTAACGAAAGTAATTCTTTTGGGAAAAAAAAAATTCTCTGGAGAATACAAAATTATACATAGGCCATAAGTTCTTGATTTATGAGATTTTATCATCCATATTACACACGAGATACTAAAGTCGACATTTTTCTAACAAATTTCTAATTTAATGTTCATTCAAATGATTTTAAAATCATTCAAAAATGTAAAATTAAAATCGTTATAACAATAAATTGAAATTCTTGCACTCGATTTATACACACATACACACTCTTAACAAATTTCGTTTTAACAATTACACGCCTTTTAAAAAAAAAACCTCATACAAATGGCAGCAAATTTTTTTTCACTTCTTAACTTATTTTCAATTATTTGCGACACAATTGTTATCTTCTGCTGAATCAAATATTTTTTTATCGCATCTTGCTTTAAATTTTTTTTTTCGGAATATATCTGGAATTAAATATTTAATTAATTATATAACAAAATAATTTTTTACATGGTACGTTTTATGGTTCATTGTAATTATAAAAATATTTTCTTTCTTTTTCCAACATTTCGATTAAAAAGGGGGAAAAATTGTTTATTATTAGTTGAATCAAATGGAAATTGCATATTGACTGATTTTAGAAACTTTCTATTCAGCAAATGTTAAACAAGAAGTAAATAATGATTGCAAATTATCGAGTTTTAGTTTAAAATTTCTCTTTATTATTTTAATTCTAATTGAATTTGAAACTGTTGTTTTTATCAAAGTCGGAATTGATTTTATTATTAGAATTTTAGTTTATTTACACGAGAGATTTTTTTTTGATAATTCGAATAATTTATAATAACAATTTTTAAATAGTTGTCTATGAATATTTATAATTTATAAATTCATTGAAATTTATAAATTCGATTCTTTTATATCATTTTATTTTTTATCATTTACTTAAACTTTTTTTGAAATTTGTCTTATTTTATTTTTGACCTATTAATATTTTTCATAAAGAAAAGTTACAAGTGGAGAAAAAATTTACTCGATTCAAAAAATACCTTTACTTGTTTATAATTTTTATTCGAATCAATTTAAAAAAATTTTTTTTTCACACAGAATTTGGTTAAAATTTTTAAATAATTTCTTCCAAATAGTAAATTTTTAACTTATTTATAATATCAAGTAAAATAAATTTTGAATCAAATAAATTTTTTTCCACTGCATCTTTTTCCGTTTCTTAAAAATTACTATATAGAGTTTGCTTTTGCAAAAATTTGTCAATATTTTTCTAATTATTTTGAGAAAAAAAAATATGATTTATCTCCTATATATTATAAAAATGTTATTTTTTATTATTTTTTTTCCTTCTTTAAAAATTTCCCTATAGTACAATATATATTTGTATATATAGAAAACGAGATAATTTTCTCGACTAATCGCACAGCGAATTAAACAGGCACCTATTTATTTATTTCGCATCAAAATTTCTGCGAGAATATTTCGAAGCGCATTATCTTTGGTCCACGTAAGATTTATACGAAAAAAAAAATAGTAGAGAATGAGACTCATCGTTAATTATTTATTGGTATATAAAGTTAGCTCTAAAAACGGTAAATTTCCGTTTGTCTTTTTAAATTATTCATATTTATTTTAATTGTCGACTATATATGAAATATGCGACTTAACAAAAAAAAAAAAGAAAAAAAAACCTTAAAGTAGTAATTTATATGCATGCAATAACGAACCAGTGTTTCATTTCGATGACAATTCTTGTGTACAATAGAAAATATTTATTTTATATACAGTTGGAAAAAAATGTAATCTCATATTAAGAGGAAAATTCCTCTTCCAATAGCCTCTCTCACTGTACAATAATTTTCCCCTTCGCAGTAGATTTTTTCACGACGAGCATTTTCCTCTTCGTTTTTGTTCTTTATAATTATTTTTCCCTATTGCTAAAAATTTCGATATTCTAAATTTAAGAATACAATGTTGACTTTACCTTTTCGATTTTTCTTTCTAAATATTTTTTCCCCTTCGAAAAAAATTAATATTCTAAAATTAAGAATATAATTCTGACTATCCCTCTTCAATGAAGAGTCTTTGTTCAGTATGTTTCTGAATAT
The DNA here is from genome assembly GCA_001855655.1 of Leptopilina clavipes. Taxonomy (NCBI): domain Eukaryota; kingdom Metazoa; phylum Arthropoda; class Insecta; order Hymenoptera; family Figitidae; genus Leptopilina; species Leptopilina clavipes. Next base: position 14,125 of record JUFY01028190.1, on the reverse strand, counting down.
TTTTCCCTATTGCTAAAAATTGATATTCTAAATTTAAGAATATAATTTTGGCTTGTCCTTTTCTAATAAAAGTTTTCGTTCTTCCTAAATATTTTTTCCCTTCGCTAAAAATTGATATTCTAAATTTAAGAATATAATTTTGACTTTTCCTCTTTGATTTTTCTTTCTAAATATATTTTCTCCATCGAAAAAAATTGATATTCTAAATTTAAGAATATAATTTTGACTTTTCCTCTTCGATTTTTCTTTATAAATGTTTTTTCTCCATCAAAAAAAATTGATATTCTAAATTTAAGAATATAATTTTGACTTTTCCTCTTCGATTTTTCTTTATAAATATTTTTTCTCCATCGAAAAAAATTGATATTCTAAACTTAAGAATATAATTTTGGCTTTTCCTCTTCTAATAAAAGTTTTCGTTCTTTCTAAATATTTTTTCCCTTCGCTAAAAATTGATATTCTAAATTTAAGAATATAATTTTTTCTTTTTCTCTTCAATTAGGAGTTTTCGTTGACTTTTTCTGAACATTTTTCCCCATCGCTAAAAATTAATATTCTAAATTTAAGAATATAATTTTGACACTAATTTTGCGAATATTCGTGGATATTATTCTTACAGTAAGAATAAAATTCGTGGATATTATTCTTACAGTAAGAATAAAATTCGTGTTTTATTTTAAAACTTTGGAGTAAAGTATAAAATTAATTAAAATCAAATTAAAATTAAATTACTCTAAAATTTAGAGTATCTGTTGTTCGATGCTAGTAAGAAGTAATTTTTTCTTTCACATATTGTCAAAATATTTTCATTTCTTATTGTTCCATTGAATTTATATTTTATTCTCGTTGTTAAAATATATTCGCCTTAGTAAATTTTTGATCTTTGATGTTGATTTTATTCTTGTGAAAGGTTTCAATTTCATAGAGGAGTGAATTCAGTTGATGACATGCGTGTAGGTTTCAACCTTGTTTAGCAATCTGACCCCAGAATTTTTCAGTCCCCATTTAATTCAAAATATTTTCTTTCTTTATTATTATTTTTTGTTTTTTGGTAAAAAAAATTCTACCATGATAAAAAAATAATAAGAAGAAGAAACAATTCTTAAATAAAAATTGTTTTACAGTATCTTTTTTGTAAATTCTAATTTAATAGAAAAAAATTTATTTTCCTCTTCGATTGAAAGTAAACATTAAAAGAAATATTTAATCTGTAAAATTTTTTTTTATTGTGAGAATAATTCTTAGGAATCTAAAATAAAATGAAGATAAGAGGGAAAAAATTACTTTTTTTTTGTTCTTTTAATCGCTCGATGTCATTAAAAATCCTCTCTGATGATTTAATAGAATACTGAGAAAGGGAAAGTTAGAAAAAAAGGCAGTGATAATACATAAAAGCAATTAATACTTTCTTAAAAATATTTCACCTATTTTAATTAGAAATAAAAAGGATTTCTAGTGAAATTTTGCGATTCGTCGCAAGTAAAAAAAAAGAAAAAAAAAGTATCGTCTTTTTTCAAACTTCGAAACTATATATATATATGTATATAATAATAGAAAAAGGGGCGATCCGATCGGTATATAAACGTGAAACGTTCCACTCTGATCGTACGCATTCCTTTGGTTTTGTTCCTTTGGTATATCATGATGAGGAACTCTTATACGAGAATTCCAACAGGCCAACAGCTGTTGACTCGCGGTACACGGGAGGATCCTCTAATTCTTGTGTCCTTGAGTGCGAGTGCTCAGCTCCCCGTTGAGAGTGCCATGCCGTCGACGATCCGCCCAAGATAAGACAGAGTCTGCGAACAAATTTTTTTTTTTTTTGTTTTGTTTTTATCGTCACATACACACGACACACGAGAAATTACGACAGACGATAAAATTCTACACAACTTTTCCCAACTCAGCATCTATAAAGGGCGTGTAATGCAAAATGGGCTAATTATTTACTCCTTCATATGTGCACAGGAGCCTTGTACATTCATTTGTTCTTTTTCTTTTTATTTTTTTTGTGAGAATTTCACGCCTCGTTAAAAATTATCAATTTTTCAGTAAAAGTACGAATATGTTGGAGAACTTTCATGCAATTAATTTCGATTTTGATTCAATTTGATTGAATGGCATGTTATGAAGATATATTGTCGCCAATATTGGGCCAAGATTGCTAGTGTAGACAGCAATGAAGCTTGGAATTTAAATATCAAAATCGTTTTAGCAAGAGTTATTTTTAGCTATACTTTTTCTGCTATTGGAATCTTGGGCTAGTATTGGTTCAATCGAGGTTTAGAATTGGTATCTATACTCGCAGTATTGGGCCAATATTGGAGAAGAGAGATAAGCTAATAGTCAGTCCTGACAATTTCCTAAATATTTGACCAAATCTTATTGCCAATATTGGGCCAAGGTTGCGTTGAAACTAATACTGAGCCACGATTGGTACAATATTAGCCCGAGATTCAAGTAAAACAAAAATTTAATTGCCATGACTGACGATTAACTAAATTTCAGATGAAATATTGGCGCCAGTATTGGCCCAAGATTGGAAATATTTTAGAAACCCATTCCAAGCCTCGATTGAACCCGTATAGACCCAAGATTTCAATATAATATAAAAATCTAATTGCCAAGGCTGACGATTGACTTAATATTGGACGAAATCTTGTTGCCAGTATTGGCCCAAGTTTGCGAGTAAAGTATAGAAATAGGCAAGCCTCGCTTGGACCAATATTGGCCCGAGACTCAAATGAAACGAAAAAGTAATCGTCATGACTGACGAATAACTAAATTTTAACCAAAATATTGCCGCCAGTATAGGCCCAAGATTAGAAATATTATTTAGAAACCAATTCCAATTCTCGATTGAACCCGTATTGACCCAAGATTCCAATATAATATAAATATCGAATTGTCAAGGTTGATGATTGACTTAATTTTTGACAAAATACTGTCGCCAGTATTGGCCCAAGTTTGCAAGTGTAGAAACCAATCTCAATCCTCGATTAGACCAATATTGGCCCTAGATTCAAATAAGACAAAAATCTAATTTCCCTGACTGACGATCGAAAAATTATTTTCAAGGCTGACGATTGGGTAAATATTGGACCCTATCTTACTGCCATTATTGGCCCAAGACTCAATGCCAAGTCTGGAATTTAAATAACAATATTAAACAAACTTTCTAATTATATGGAAAACTATTAATTTCTATGCTAATAATGGTTTAATTTTTAATATTTAAATTCGTCTCTTGGCGTTGAGTCTTGGGCCAATATTGGCGGCAAAAGTTGGTCCAATATTTAGTTGTTCGTCAGCTTTGGCAATTAGATATTTTTTATTGAATTAAAATTATTTATATTATTATTAATATTACAATTATTGGACTCTTGGGTCAAAATTGGCCCAATTAAGACTTGGCATTGGTGTCTATACTCGCAATATTGGGCCAGTATTGGCAATAAGTTTAAGCACTTAAAATTTCACAAATATAAAAAACTATAATTAATTATACTTAATTTCCCTATTATTATTTTATTAATTTTGATTGTGAATATTGTCCTAAATACTTTATTTATTATTGTATTGAACAATTGAAAAAGAAAAATAAAAAAACCAAATGGAAGTCAAGGCTCGACTATAAGGGGAATTACAAAACGTTAGGCGCCTATTTGGAGCCTGTGGAATATGTCTTAAAATATGCCTTCTATCGTGTGCCGTAATTGTATTTCTAAATTGCATTTAATTAATTTTTCCATTAATTAAATTTAGAATAAAAATAAGAAATAAGAAATAAAAAATAAATAAGAATAAAAAAATAATAAATAATAAATAATAATAAAAAAAAACTTTTTCATTTTGTGTTCTTTTTAATTTTAGAATATTTCCCGTCAACGCGGAATGAAAATAAATAAATTTCCCTTATCGGTAAAAAAAATAATTAAATATATCGGAAGTTGTAATCGTGAATGACATATTGGGAAGTTGGAGATTTCTAAAAGTCTAGAAAGAGGAATAAAGTAGAATAAATGACCATGAAAACTGTACGAGATCGGTCTCTGATAAAAGAGCTTTATATCCACATTATGCACAAGTACGAATAAAAAAAATAAATAAATAAGAAAGAGGGGGGATAAAAAAGAGTTGTAATTTGCAACTCTTCATGCGAGGCATAGATTCATTCGTCCTACAAACGGGAACAAAAAGGTGATCTGCCTCGAGGTGCATGCAATTCTCAGAATTGCAAGATAACTCTCGTGTCTGACATTTTGGTTTACGTATATTCGATCGTTCCGCTATTTTTACTCTCGTCTCGCTATATTTAATTTTCATTGCAACGCTTTCTTATAAAATTAGATTTGCCGCAATGAATCAAATAACATTACACGAGCTTTTTTTTAAGAAAGTCGCGCATTGCAATTTGGATCAATGAAGAAATGAGTGGAAGAAAAATACACTCTTCTATTGTTCCCTTGTGGGTATTTTAACCTGGCGCTGGTCGGGGCCCAGTTGGGACAGTTTTGGTCCAAGATAATGTGTTTTGTTCCAGGTCGGGCTCTGAAAAAAATGAAAAAGATCGGCCTTGACCGATCAGAGGCATTTTTCAGCTAGATTTTGCCAGACTGTGCTCCGGTTTGAGCCAGGTTTGGCGTTTTCTACACGGGATACGATTTAAAAAGAGGAAATTAATTTCAGATCGGGTCCTGAAATCAGTAAAACGCCTTATCCGATTGGAGCCATTTTTCAGCCAGTTTTGGCCAGTTCGGGCCCCGATTTGAGCCAGGTTTGACGCTTTCTTCGACGGGATACGATTTAAAAAGAGGAATTTTTATTCCCTTGTAGAAATATTCGGACCTGGTACCAATCAACAATAAAACTGGGCCAAAGCTGGCCCTTCTAGGCGCAAATCGGGCTGAAATAGGGTACAAACTTGGGCCTAGTTAAAAGTTTCTATAAACGGATTAGAAATCAAATTTAAATGATAAATTTTGAATCAACATAATAGACGAAATGTAAAGTTCCAATTTTAAAATTTTGTAGAAAGAAACATATTAATGCAAAATGCGATTCGTTTTAACATTCTATATAGCAATTTATTCCAAATCTCTCTTCTAGTGCGTGGGTTGAAATACCAACACTGCCAACTGAAACATTCGTGCGTGTTCACGAATAGTATACTCGAAATCTCTCGGACATAGAATTATTTATGTTAACGGAATTTATTATCAGTGACAGGCAGATTAAGTATTTCATTTACTTGCTCTTTTAACTTTGTTGAAATATACTGACTCAGAGTCGAATTTGTTATTTTTTTTCGCGACAAATTATTTCCTTTAGTATTTGTTTTTCCGGTTATATACCGGAACTTGACGAATATTTACAAATTAACAAAAAAAAAAATTTTTCTGCCACAATTAGAGACAAAGTTTCTATTTTTATTTTCTATAAAAAAGCTTTTGTTTTTTTATAATAAATTTTTAACTTAAACCGGGTAATTAAAATATTTTGCATTTAATGGAAGTCATGAAATAATTTTCTTAATGAAAAAACAAAAAGAAAGAAATATTGGTATTCGGATTATAATTTATAAACGTACAATTCACAAATTGATGAAGGGGGGGACGGGATGAAATGCGTAAAAAGTGAACACTCATCCATTTTTATAGCATGCCTGTCTGAATTTTAAAGAGAGTTTTTTAAAGTATACGGATTTTGTTGTCGACTTAAGAGGTAGAGGATGGGTCCTATATAACATATAAGTTGAGGCAGAATAATTTTTTTGAAAGGGTGTTACGGTCGGTGACTTTGTTTTTCGTCGTTAAAAAAATTTATATATATTCAAGGTTCACCAACCTCTCGATCAGGCTTCTTGAAGCTCGCCCTTGACTCCTGGTATACTGTGATGATGCCTTGAGGCAAGTTTGTTCGCCAACTCGTGCATCACGTCTCTATATATGACGGTGTCCAAATTTTCCCCCAGCATATAGAGAAGGAACCAATCTCCCACTTTACTTCGACGAACAATTGTCTCCACAGCATCTCGTCTCACAAGACGAAACCTCAGTCTCAAAAGATGCACCCTCGTTCGAGGCGAAAATATTATGATGATCTGAAACAGATATTTTACTCAATTATTTGCAATTTTTTTCTCACCAAATCTGTGTGAAACACTAAAACCAATTGGTCGCCATGTTTCAACCAGGTCAGGGCCAGGTCTGGTGAAAAAACTATAAAACGATCGTTTTTGTGTAGAATTTTTACTTGGGCCAAGTTTGTGGACAATGAAACACTTGATCCAACCGGGGCCATGGGACGAAGCCATTTTTCAACCAAATCGGGGCAGATTGGGCCAAAACTGGCCCCGATTGGGTGAAGTATTTCAAACCAGATCTTGGGTATTTTGACCAAACATTGATTCGAAGCCATCTGGCCCTGGTCGGTCGCCGTGTTTCAACCAGGTCAGGGCCATGGATTCAAATCTGGTCCCAACTTGGAATGAAAGACACGACCCAACTTGGGCCAGACCTGGCGCTATTGGATCAGGGCCAGGTCGGATCCATGGATTCAAATCTGGTCCCAACTTGGAATGAAAGACACGACCCAACTTGGGCCAGACCTGGCGCTATTGGATCAGGGCCAGGTCGGATCCGAATCTGGTCCCAATTTGGAATGAAAGACACGATCCAACTTGGGCCAGACCTGGCGCTCTTGGATCAGGGCCAGGTCGGATCCGAATCTAGTCCCAATTTGGAATGAAAGACACGCTCCAACTTGGGCCAGACCTGGCGCTATTGAGTTTCAATCAGGGCTGAAATAAGGTCCTACAGGGCAAGGTCTGATCCAAGTTGAACCGTTTTTAGTTGTTTAATTATATAATTATTATTAATTATAAATAAAAATGTAATAAAAATTGTTAATATTTTGAAGAAGTAAAATGGGACAGTAAATGTATTGTTAGCTATGTTAACTCTCTTGAGGTCGGATGAATAGTTTGCACGCGAGATTTAAGAGACTTTAAAACGGCCTCGTTTTGCAGTAATGAAGTTAGTGACATAAAATTTGACCAAGTGTGTAATTAAGAAACACTTGAGATTCTTTAAGGTCGCACCAACTTTGGCGATTGCTAATAAACTGACGACAAGTTAATGTGTTCTACTAACAGACTCCATAATTTTCTCTATAGTCAGTTGCCAAAAAGTGAACAAACTTTCTTCGTACTCGAAAAAATAGAGTATATAAAAAAAAACAAAAAAAAAAACAAAAAAAAACAAAAATTGAAAGAAAATAATTGTTTTAAATTTAATGCTAAAATAGAATAAATTTTTAATTTTGAGAAGAAAAAATTGAAATTTGACGCAAAGAAGAAAAAAAAAGATAACTGTGAGTTAAAAATTAGACACGTGAAAAGAAAAATATGTATAAATTGTCTTACCCTATAAATAACAGTCAATAAACTGAGGATGCCGAGGAAAAGGAACCAGAACCAGAGGAAGACGTAGATCTTCTCGTTGACGACATTTAGTGGCAATATGCAGACGGCGTCGTGTCTCTCGACTTCACCGCTGACACCATATTTGTAGAATGTGCACTTGGTCATCCTTGGGAAGACGTAGATCATTGGATCGACACGATCCTCTTGATCGGACTCGAGAAATCTCAGGACATCAATACCAAATGTGAGGAAGGCACCATCGAAGAATCGATTCATCAGGAACATCTGGCCTGCGTGGATATCACTCGCTGTAGACGACTGCATTGAAAGTTAAAAGACCTAGGAAGATGGGAGGTCTATGGGCACACAGGTTTTTATCGAAAGGGGAAATCACTTTCGAGGGCTCTGGCCAGCTGTACCGCTGCCAAAATTTTCATTCTGATTCACTCATTCACCTGTCTCTTCACTTCATTCCTTCTTTTATTTCGAATTTTTTTTTACTTTCTAATTACTTTTCCTTTCTTTACTCTCTCTCTCCCTTTCTCTCTCATTTACGAATCCAATGAACAGAGTACGATTGGCGGGAAAGTGATCCAAAAGTGGGGAAAAACGGTGCCAAGAATGGGCCAATATTGGCAAAATAATCACTAATTAAATAATGTCTACAAATGCAGACATAGAAAAGCTTTGAATTGAAAATCAGAACTAGAATTTTAGCCAAAGAGGTGTTTTCACGTTTTTTATAGGTTTGCAATCTTGGGCCAATATTGGTTCAATCAAGGCTTGATATTTCCTCTGGCAGGCTTTGGACAATATTCGTCGATAAAAGTTCAATATTTAGCCGATCGGCAGCCTCTAGGCAATTAAATTCTTTGGTCAGTCATGGGTCAATCGAGGTTTGGCATTGGTTTCTACACCCTTAAACTTGGGCCAATATTGGCAATAAAAGATGGTCCAATATTTAGCCAATCTTCAACTTCGAAAATTATTTTTATTTTTCTGTATTATTTGAATCTAGGGACAATATTGGTCGAATCAAGGCTTGCCATTGGTTTCTACCCAAACTAGGGCCAATATTGGCAATAAAAATTGGTACAATATTTAACCAATCGTCTGCTTTGGAATAATTTTTCTATATTATCGAAATCTAGGGCCAATATTGGTTCAATCGAGACTTGGCAGTGGTGTCTACGCTCCTAAACTTGGGCCCATATTGGCAGTAAAAGTTTGTCCAATAATAAGCCGATCTTCAGCCTTGAAAATTATTTTCCTATATTATTGGAATAGTAGTATTGGAATCTTGGGACAATATTGGATCAATCGAGGCTTGGAATTGGTTTCTACGCTCCTAAACTTGGGCCTATATTGGCAATGAAAGTTTGTCCAATATTTAGCCAACCTTCAGTCTTGAAAATTATTTTCCTATATTATTGGAATAGTATTATTGGAATCTAGGGACAATATTGGATCAATCGAGGCTTGGAATTGGTTTCTACGCTCCTAAACTTGGGCCCACTTTGGCAATGAAAGTTTGTCCAATATGTAGCCAACCTTCAGTCTTGAAAATTATTTTTCTCTATATTATCGGAATCTAGGGGAAATATTGGTACAATCCAGGCTTGTCATTGGTTTCCACACAAAAATTGGTCCAATATTGGCGCAAATTTGGTAGTGATGAAACCAATGCCAAGTGGCAAAATATCCTCAATGAAATAAATTTCAATCTTGGTTGAAAATTAAACTAGAATCTTGGGCAAGTATTTAAATTCGCCTCTTGGCATTAGACATGGCTCAACATTGGCATTTCCTCTAATTTGTAATATCTGATGAAAATTTCCCGTGAAAATCAAAGTTAGTGGGGGGGGAGAGGGGGAAATCTTTATAATTTTACTTTCCAATAGTACTTGAGGTAAAAGAAACGAAAAAAATTCCCGACAATTTAAATGAAATGCTTTTCAGTTGTTTGTGTTAGTCTACTATACTCTCTTGACATTTTATTAGGGTGTTAAACTTTATTTTTACATCAAAGCTCATTCCCTCCTATTAATATTGGAGAAAATTTAGGGTGTATTATAATTAGAAACCGACATCAATTTATCTTGTCTGTTGAGTTTAAAAATAATTAAACTACCACTATGATCGTTTCTTAAACAAATATTAATGTTTCATTTCTACTTTTTCTATATACAAATTGACTAAAATTATTGTTTATCGTTAAATAATAATCATAGATCAATGAAATGAGATTTAATTTTAGTTTTACCAAAAATTTTTTTAAAGAATAATTTTTTTTGAAAGGGGAAAAAATCTAAAATGAAAAAAAAAAGTGGGAAGTAAATTACGCTGATATTTTGCGCTTTAAATTTTGCCATGGAGATGAAAATTAGCCATTATATGGTGGAGTGATTTTCTACAGCTTCTCATGAATTATGAAATCCCCCTTGTGTCTGATTTTATCATTTTGTGGAAGAGACGCGATTCATGGACCACCCTATACATATAAATATATTATAAAAGAGGAAAGAATGCAGGTGGACTTACCGATTACATTGAGCAGGGCAAGAAGCTCGCAGAGGTAATATCTGTACGCCCACCAATTGTGGTAGCGAAGATTCTCCCAGAGATAATCCAACAGCATCTTCTTCTTCTGCTTCTTCTCCACTTCGGAACAGAGTCCAATGTCGAGGTCCATCATAAGAGCGTGAATCTTGCCGCCCTCCCAACCCTTCCAAAGCCATCGTGGCGTATAGAAAAGTATCGCCTGAAAGAAACAGATAAGATGATGAAAAAGAAGGAATATAATTAAAAGAATATATATATACAGAGAGAGAGAGAGAGAGAAAGAGAAAAAAGATAATTGCACCAAGAAACGCAGCGATCAATTATCCAAAGACAAGGAATCGAGAAAACTGTGTTCGGTATTCCGGCAATCCCTCCTTCCAACACAAGGATATAGGAGCCGAACGCGGTATTTATTATCCTGCAATAGTGCGTATGTAGCTTTCCAATAGGGTCCAAAGATAAAAAAGTGTCGATAGTGCGCTTTTTTTCGCGTCCAGATAAATTAAAATTCAAGGCCAACAAATCCTTGAAAGGCGCATTGCCGATAAATCTCGACCCTGGGAATAAAGCTCCTCTTGTCCTTCTCTCATATATACCATTCAGGCAAATTTTATCTAAGCTTCTTCTCCCTCCTTTCATACATACAATAATATGAATAATTGAACTTGAACTTATGTACTACTCTTGAGATTATTTCAACCATTTCAATTCTTTTCTCAAAAATTACACATTTTATTTCTTTTGTTAAAATTTCAGAGAAGAATTTTGTTTGGAAGAAAAATAACTGACCTGGCCTTGACCTGGTGGAAACATGGCGATCGACCCAGCTCAGGCCTAGTTTTCTTTCTTCAAACCGAAACCCGATTTGAAAAAATGCTTTTTTATACGTTTTTCAGTGCAGAAATTGACCAACTTGGCCTTGACCTGGTTGAAACGTGGCGACCCACCAGGTCCCGGCCTGGTTTCCCTTAATAAAAGTGGAACCCGATTTGAAAAAATGTTTTACCGTGTAAAAGTTGACCAAATTGGCCCTGACCTGGCGGAAACATGGCAGCCGACCAAGCCAAGGTCTACAGTTTCCTTTTTTCAAACCGAAACCCGATTTGAAAAAATATTTTTAATACATTTTTCAGTGCAGAAATTGACCAACTTGGCCCTGACCTGGTTGAAACGTGGCGACCCACCAGGTCCCATGCTGGATTCCCTTGTTAAAACCGGAACCCAAGTTGAAAAAATGTTTTACCGTGCAAAAATTGACCAAGTTGGCCCTGACCTGGTGGAAACATGGCAATCGACCAAGCCAAGGTCCAGTTTCCTTTTTTCAAACCGAAACCAGATTTAAAAAAATGTTTTTTAATACATTTTTCAGTGCAAAATTGACCAAACTGGCCCTGACCTGGTTGAAACATGTCGGCCCATCAGGTCCCAGCCTGGATTCCCTGGTTAAAACCGGTACTCGATTTGAAAAAATGTTTCAACGTGCAAAAATTAACCAACTTGGCGCTGACCTGGTGGAAACATGGCGGCCGACCAAGCCAAGGTCTAGTTTCCTTTTTTCAAACTGAAACCCGATTTAAAAAAATGTTTTTTAATACATTTTTCAGTCTTAAATTTGAATAAACTGGCCCCGCCTTGGTTGAAACACGGCGATCGATCGGGTCCGTATTAACATAAGGCTTTGTCCTGTTACCCCGACCGGTATTTCTGTTTCATCCAAATTAAGGTCAGCCCGACCTGGCCCCGGTCAGGGCCGGGTCAAAATTTCATGCTCCCATAAATATATTTGTAAATATATTTATTAAAATAAAAAACAAACACAAAACTTAAAAATAATTAATTTTCCAATTAAAAGTTTAGTCTTATTTTGCTACGTTTATTAATTAAAAACAATCAATAGGTAATTAACATCAAGAATGAATTTACTGAAAATATATTACAATTGTCGCGTATATTTTGCACGGAGGGGAAATAACTTTATGAATTCAAATAGACATTCTATTAGTTTAAATAACAATCTCTTTGCGTGTGGTAACTATGTTCGGATCAACTAATAAAACATTTATAGTCTCTGCCCGCCCTCCATAAGTGCTTCAGTTGCCGGTAGAAATGAAACATAAAATATTGCAAACGTTGTCATCGGTAAAATATACACGTAATATCACATTTTTCTTGATATGGAATTACAGGAAAATGTTTCAGAATAAATCGAAAAATTATAATATTGCTTTCTCTATTAATATTAAAAATAATTATATTGTTGCTTTTTCAATTTCTAACGGGAAATTGCAAAGGTTGAGTTGTTAAATATTGGACAAATTCTTGTCGCCAATATTGGGCCAAGTTTGAGAATTTAGAAATTAATGCCGGGCCTCGATTGAACCTGTATTGACCCAGGATATTCGTCAATCATGGTAATTAGTTTTTTGTTTCATTTCAATCTCGGGCGAATATTGGTTCAATCGAGACTTGGCACTTGTTTCCAAAATATAATTGCCGCCTTGGGCCAATACTGGCGACAATAGTTTGTCAAAAATGTAATTAATTGTCAGCAATAGTAATTAGATTTTTGTATTATTTGCATCTCGGGCGAATATTGGTCCAATCGATGCTTGGCAATTGTTTCTCTATCACATTTTCAAACTTGGGCCAATACAGGCGAGAATATTTTGTCCAAAATTTAGTTAATTGGCAGTCATTGCAATAATTTTTTTGTATTATTTGAATCTCGGGCCAATATTGGTTCAATCGTGGCTTTGAATTGGTTTCTAAACAATACTTCCCATCTTGGGCCAATACTGGGGACGATATTTCGTCAAAAATTTAGATAATCGTCAGTTATGGCAATAATTATTTTGTATTATTTGAATCTCGGGCGAATATTGGTCCAACCGAGGCTTGGCACTTGTTTCCAAAATATAATTGCCGCCTTGGGCCAATACTGGCGACAATAGTTTGTCAAAAATGTAATTAATTGTCAGCAATAGTAATTAGATTTTTGTATTATTGTAATCTAGGGCGATATTGGTCCAATCGAGGCTTCGTATTCGATTCGTAAACTTGGGTCAATACTGGCGACGTGCTTTCGACCAATATTCAGTCAGTATTGTCAATTGAATTGTATTTCTGGAATCTTGGGCGAATATTGGTCCAATCTTGGCATTGGTTTCTACATTCGCAATGTTGGGCCAATATTGGCGACAGTATGCCCCCTTATTGAAGACGAAGTTTCGCTTTATAGCATTAATTAAAAGGAAGAAAAAAAATTAAATTAAATGGGAGATAGAGAGAGTGAGGGTTTTTAAAAAATGTGAAATCGTGAACTAGTTTGCTGTTTGGAGGGGCAAAAATAATTGCTTCGCTTTAAGAGAGCAATTCTTTTTGGTAAAGCGTTAAAATCCGCCCTTCTTTTTCCTCCATCCCCATATCACGATTTCTCGAGAGGACACTTTCCCATTGTTCATTGTTCTTTCTCTGTCTTTTAAGCAGCATATCAGAACTCAATGTGGTCGTGCCTGGTGGTTTAGAAGAACAGGAAGGAATCGGGTCCCGACCCGACAGTCGATAATTAACGACGAGTCTTCGGGAACGCGATTCTCTTCCTGAATGTCCTTCGTTACGACAATATTCGTGTCACGCACCTGCGTGTGTAAATCTTTTCCTTCTCTTTATATATATATATATATATATATATATATATATCGCGCAGGCAATAAACGCGAGAATTCTAAATCTTCGTTAGTGCTTTAAAAAAACTCATTTTTATTCTTGGATCCACCCTTTTCTCATCATTTTTTATCACTTATTCATTATACTTCAGAGGCCTTTTGCCTGAACCGACAAATTTACCTCGGGTCCTTTATTAAGTACATTTTTTTTTACTTCCATCTTCCATTGCAAAAAAAATAAAGGGTCAATAACTTTATTAACGATTTTAATCTTAATAGTTTTAATTATTATTCATTTTATTATTATTATCATTAATTACAATATTAATAATAGTTATAATAATTATAATAAATAATTATAATTTTTGATAATAATATTAATAATAATTGTTATTGTTATTTTTAAATAATTAATTAATAATTTTAATTATAATTTTTGATAATAATATTAATAATAATTGTTATTGTTATT
>JUFY01028185.1:0-27479 GCA_001855655.1 Leptopilina clavipes | reverse complement strand
TAATAATAATAATAATAATAATAATAATGATAATAATAATAATTAAATAATAAATAAAAATGTTTAAATAATAAATAAATAATAATAAATTAATTTATTATTAACAATAATAATAATAACAATAATAATAATAATAATAATGATAATAATAATGATAATATCAGTATTAATATAATTAATTTATTATATTATTATTATAGTAATTGTTAATAATATTTAAACTTGAAGTAATATTAAAATTTTCGGTTCATTTTGTGAATAATAAGTAAAATATAAAATATTATTAAAAATGAAAAATAAATAAATATGATTTGAATATAATTTTGTAAATCATAATATTTACTTGAGACTGTCCTCTTTCAGGAAGTGCAAGAAAACAAAGACTCGGCGGGACGTCTGCTTAATTCTTGAAGAAGCAATGTGTTGACGTTCGACTGGGAACAATAGACTCGATTCGAATAACAGGTAATAGGTGAAAATTAAAAATCACATTTTTATAATAATGGAAAATAAATTTTGAAACTCAGTCTCAATTTGTCAATCGTCCTGTTAACAAGAATATTAAATTGTTTTATTTATACAAAACAATATAAATGTAGACGAAAAGGAAACTCGAATAATAAGTGTCGTGTCTATATTTAGAATCTTCTTTTTCACCCCCAGTGATACGTCATCGCAGATTCTTTTCCAATTTGAAAACACTTCCGACATCTTCAGTTGGGTTTCGTTACGATCAACTCCCGAAGGGTAGACGTCACTGGCAAAAAGAACGTAAGTCTACTTACATTAAAGTTTGATTAACTTTTACTTGATTAAGTTCATTAAGTAAATACAAAATTTCAAAGCCACTTGAAAAGAATAGGAAATTCTCTTTTATAAAAGTCTTATATATATATGAAACAAAGCATCCTTCTGACCTACATAAAGGAAAAGGACTTATGAAAAAAAAAGAAATTGTTCATTGCATGTTACATTCTTTTTTCATCTCTAAAATAAATGAAGAATAAAAATTTTTTTAATAAAAAGGAAAAATTCAAAATATTCTATAAATATTTTTTCAAAAATTTTTAATTTAATTTTTTTCAAATTTAAATTGTATTTTTTTAAATATAATTAAACTTCTTTATAATTTCAATCCAAGGAGATATTTTTTTTAATTAAATTTGAAAATTTTTCGTTGAATTTGTAATTATTAGGTAAAAGGGAATAATTAATTATTAATTAAAAAAGAACTATTAACAGATTTTTTTCATTATTCATTTAATATAACGTCATGGCACAGCCGTGTTTTATTTATGTAATATATTGTTTATACAAAAAAATATTTCTCGAATCGACAAGAACTTATTCTAATTCACTGTTTTTTTGTTTTCAACTGGTTTGTTTTACATTTCTTATATTAAATTCAATTTTTAAATTCGTTTACAAGACTCACGAATTATTTGACAAGAGTGTGAAATTCATAATTTTTTCTATATTAACATGTAATTCCTTTTTTTTTCTCCCCTAATTGACGAAATTTACAATAAACCGGAAAATTAACATAGTTAACAATTTTTCAATAATTCTTTATTCCTAATCTCCTAAATGAATAAACGGTATAAAACGTAAATTACAAATATGTAGTGTATAAATTCAAATATATCTACTAATCTTTCATTCTCGCCTTGAGTTTAGAATCAGTAAAATTTCCTCAACGAAGTAATTTTTGTCTCAACGAAAAGAAAATCAAGTAAAAAATAAATTGTCCGAAAAATTGGGTAATAAATTAAAATAAAAATTAACAAAAAAAGCCACTCGAAATCAAATGTGTTTTATCGACTGTAAACATAATTTTACCGACAGTCGCTAAAGTAACTTTTATTTGCCAACATAAAAGATTTACGGCTATTTTACCGACTGATATAATTTTTCCTATAAAGGATCAATTAATTCTGTTTTACCTGCCGATAAGAAAGGGCTTGAGTCAAAATATATTACTAAAATTCTTGTCAGTAGAATATACATCTAATAATGATGGATAAGTATAGTAATAATTGCAAACTTATTAACCAACTTACCGACTGTCGATACAATAGTTGAATCAATTTTACCATCTGGTGAATAAACTGCAAAATCTATTTTACCGATGATAAAACAATTTTTTCTTATCAAATGTCGATAAAACAGTTCATTCTGCTGTAACGACTGTTAATCAAGTAGTTTTAATTGGAAGATTATTTTTTCGAATTTTGCCGCCCAAAAAAAATCGATTTTGTAAATTTGTTAATTTTTTAGTGTAAAATTATTTCGTAACGGAAAAATCACTGACCGAACTTTGAGCAATATTTTTTTTTCTTTATATTTTCAACTTTTAGATTTTTTCAATCTCCCCTTTGCTTCCAACCCAACATGGTTAATAAACTTTTCACAAATAAAAAAATATTTTAGCACACATCGACATTTAACACGAAAAATGCACTAACTGACAGTATTACATTTATTTAAAAAAAACAGTCTCTTTTGGAATCACTTGACTAAAAGTTTCCTTCATCTTTTGATTGACGATGCAATAGGCAAAACTTTTGTAACCGTTGTTGTTTGTCTTGGCGTTATTGTTGACATTGTCGTTGTTGTTGGATTCTTGGTACTGAGAAGCATTTGTCGTTTTGCCGCCAATTTCATTTTAGCCTCAAGTCTCTTTTTTTCAATTTGCTCCTCGGTGAAGAGAATAACTTGAGTAGTTCTTTTCGATTGATTATGAAATTCTCCCATGGATCTGTGTGTGGAGAGTTGGTTATTTGGAAAATTATTACTGACATGAATGTTATTGTTAATATTATTGATGTTATTATTAATTGGACGATTTTCAGTTGTTGGGATAATTTTAAAGTTGTTGCTGCCGCTGCTGCTATTGCTGCCGCCGCTGCTACTATTTGTATTTTGACTGTAACACGAGTCCGAATAAATCTTGCATTGAAATGACTTACCAGCTGTTATTCTTGTACCATTATTTGGAATATTTTGATTTTGAAGATTGGTTGTGTTCGTGGCGAATTTCTTGTTGATGGGAATTGACGTTATTTTGGGACTTTTAACGAGTGGTTCCGAATTACACTTTGATTTGAAAAATTTCCTTGGCGATGATTCAATGACTTGTTTCATTGTAACGTTTGACTGTGGTGGTGGTTGTTGTTGAGCGGAAATTTTACTAACACTTGGATAAATTTTCGTTTGTAAATCAAAACTTTTAGTTTTCGGTAAAAATTTATCATTGACGATTGGTTTTTTTGTGTCTAAAGTTGAACACGATTTTACAATTCCTAATTTATTGGCACTATAGTCTTTTGTATTGGGGAAAAGTGATTTTTTCGGTGCTGAACTATTGAGTCGTGATTTATTTCGCCATAGGGGACTTTCAATTTTTGGTAAATCCTCGTCTTTCAATTGTGATAAATATTCGTCAAATGAATCGTCGGCGATTGATATTAGTTTTGCTTTTGGCGTTGATTGGGCAATTTTACGAGGTGTTTCAATGGGAATTTTTATTAAATTCTCAAGACCTGATATTGGACTGTTGTGAATGTGTGAGCCCTTTGCTTCGATTTTCATCAATGGCGTGGAGGTGCCAATTTGTTGTTCCTTGGCGACTTTGGCGAAAAATTCTTCTTCACACATTTGACTGCATCGCACTAGAGATTCGTCGAGACTGTAATCATCATGATAGACGAGTTTTAAATCACTTTTGTTCGTTATTTCTAAAGGTTTCTTATCGACTTTTGATTTTGGTGTTGTTGTTTCGTTAATTTGTAAAATTGACGATTCTTCGTTAGATTTCATTTCAATTTCATCACTAGTCGATGGCACTGGTTCCGTTGGTTTATCAATGGCAATCATTTGATTTACCATAATCGCACGAAATGGCTCGAAATTGGCGATAAATTCGGCTTGATTTAAATTTGGTCCTTTTGTTTTTGCACGAATTTTTGATAGGGCGAACATTTTCGGCGAATCGGGCATACGTCGCTTTTGTAATTTTGCTGATCTTTTTGGTGTTTTGAGATCATCTAAAAATAATAGAAAGAATAATTAAAATATTCATTTTATTGTCTATTAAAAAAAAAAATATTAATAATAATGAATTCAAAATGATGAAAATTTAAAACAAACTATTTGACTACTAAATAATTTTTCTCTGAAATTACCTTTTGGACTATGCCAGCTCCAAAGCACTTCATTTTTTTGTGTATTTGAAATTGGACTAGCTCGATGACACATTTCAGGAGAATCATCTACGTTATTAATAATATTTGATTTTCTAATCGGAGTACTGTGTGAATTATAACGTTTTGGTGTTGTTTCTCCATTATCAATTGTATTTTCTGTAAATAATGCAAAAAAGAATCCTTAATTTTTCCTAAATATGAAATAAACGCTCGTCATTATAAATTATTCGATGAAGTAATGTAAGACACGTACGAATAGGCTAAAAAATATTATTTATTTATCCAAAATCAGGTTGAAAATAAAAAAAAATTGACACACAAAGAGAAACATAACCTCAAAATTATGAACCGCCAAAAAGAAACATTTACCTTCAGTACTCGAGGTTCTTTTAGTTTTCAATTTTAACCTGGTCTTTTTTGATAATGGACTATCACTTTTCTTTCTTTTTTCACTCATTATTCACTGGAAAAAACAATGTAAATGCTTATTTTTATGCAAACATAGTATATTGACTGGGTTTTGTAATACGATGATAATTAATTTTTCACTGCAAACACACCAGCGACAAAAAAAAAACAAATGGCCAATAACAATTTCAACTGGGATATTATTTGGACATTATTAGAAATAATTTTTACACAATTAAATTGAAACTTGATCACGAAATGTCAGTAGTGTTAACTTTTTTTTTTTTTTGAAAAAAAAACAATAAACTTTGACAGTTTAGAGAGTTTGGAGAATTTTTCGCTAGATGGACGTGTTAGCCAATTGGATACGTTCTTTAGAGTTGTTGTAAATGTCAGCCAATGGTAGTTTGAGAATGAATGACGCGAGTGTTTGAAAGTGGAAACTGTCCACCAATCGAATTTAGTTCCTATGCTGTTGAGATTAAATAGAGAGTCGAATCTCTTGTTAGTTTTATTATTCAATGACCAAAATAATGTGACAGTATTTTTTTGACAACTGTGATTATTTTTGTGGTCGTGGTTTTGAATAAACCAAAAAAAAGAAGTAAATCAGGCGAGAAGATTAATAACTTGTTATCGGATTGTTATAAACAGAAGGTAGGAATTTAACTATTATCTCCCGTTATTATTCTATAATTATTTGCCAAGTCCTTGGCCTTTATTTTATTCTATGAGAGATGACTCACTGTCAAATTTATCATCATCTTTACTTTGGTTAATTATCAGTTTTGGAAAAATTGACATCACTTGAATCAATAATGTGATTTGTTGAAAATTTTCATTCCAATCGTGGGCTTGAATTTTCTTCTTTCTTTCGTTTCTTTTAAGTTTCCTAATTTTTTCTTTTTTTGACTATTAATTAATTGATCTACTTTATTAAAATTTGAATATTATTGCGAAATTATTTTTCTTTAATATTTTAAAATAATAATGTGATGACGAAATTTTCTATTTTACGAAACCTAACCTAAATTTCAAAACATTTTACACTTTTGAATAATTAATAAAACTTTTCTTTTAATTGGCATTAATTAAGTACGTACAAAATTTATTTAATTAATGACAATTGATTTTTATTAATAATTAATTGACAATTATTGTTTGCTTATTATTTGTACTTTTGGTGACAGTTTTATTTAAAACAATGTTTTTTTCATTTGTAGAAAAAAGAATACATAAAGAAAAATGGAGTGGTTATTTGGAAAGAAAGTCACACCGGAAGAGATGTTGAGAAAAAATCAAAGAGCGTTAAATAGAGCAATGCGAGATTTGGACAGGGAAAAAATGCGAATGGAACAGCAGGAGAAAAAAATAATTGCTGATATAAAGAAACTCGCAAAAGACGGACAAATGGTATAATATTTTTTTTCAACTATATATTTAATTTTTATTTTATTTCTATCTAATTTTTTTAAACTTTATTATTCTTTTTAATAATTTAATAATTTTTCTTTTATTTTGGAATTTTTTTTTCTTTGAATAACTCTTTTTTCCCTAATAGAATTTTAATTTCTAGGATGCTGTAAAAATAATGGCAAAAGATCTCGTAAGAACGAGACGTTACGTTAAAAAGTTTATGTTAATGAAGGCAAACATTCAGGCCGTTTCACTAAAAATTCAAACTCTTCGTTCACAAAATACAATGGCACAAGCGATGAAGGGTGTCACGAGGGCCATGCAAAATATGAACAGGTTAATTACAAAAAATAAAATTTCAATTTTAGTTTTTAAAGATATTTTAAAAGTTTATAAAAAAAAATATTGAAACATTTTGTATAATTGTTAAAAATAAAAAATTTGCAGACAACTTAATTTGCCGCAAATTCAGAAAATTCTGCAAGATTTTGAAAAGCAATCGGAAATAATGGATATGAAGGAGGAAATAATGAATGACGCAATAGACGACGCAATGGAGAATGAGGACGATGAAGAAGAAAGGTAATTATTTAAATTTACGTAAGAATAAAAGATTTTTATTCTGAATTATCACTTTTAAAAATAGGGGGAAATTATCGAATTTAGTCAGATTTTTATTTTTAAAAATCGAAAATTTTTAATTTACTTTTTTTCCAGTGACGCTGTTGTGTCGCAAGTGCTTGATGAGCTTGGCCTTCAATTGACCGATCAACTCTCAGGTTTACCGCAAGCTTCCGGATCATTGGGAGTCGCTGGTTCGAAACAACCTGCAGTTGCTGCCGCTGCAGGTGCCGATGACGGCGGAAGTCTCGCGGACGCTGATGCTGATTTGCAAGCACGTCTCGAGAATTTACGTCGCGAATAAATAGAAAAAAAAACAAAAAAAAAAAAAACAGTGTAGGATAAGAAAAAAAAAGAAGGAAAAATTGCACTGACGATTTTTGTATAAATAGTGTATAAAGAAAAATTTCTTTCCACTTGTGATATAACGTAATTTAAGCTTCGATTTAAGTTTCCAAGAGTATAATCAAGTTTAAAATCAAGCCTGCACGGATATGCTAAAAAATATTTCAAAAAATCAAAGAAGCCATTTTATTTACAGGTAAGAGTAAAAAAAAGTAAATACAAATTTTATAAAATAAAATTTAAAAGAACTTTTATTTTAGGAATAAAATAAAGATCTTTTGTTTTATTTTTTTTTTTAGAATATAGTAATTCAATTTCTTTTTTTAATACCGATTTTTGTTGTTGTTGTCGTTTCAATTTCAATGATTGTCGAGCGGGTTTTATTTTCCACTTACTGTAAAAGCTCTTATTGCAACTGTTTCTAATTCTACACGCTTAGCATTGTAAAATTAAGAATATTAGTTCTTTTCCGTTCGAGAATGGAAAAGTTTATAAAATGTTTTACCATTTTATATGAGAGTTATTATATATACACTGAAAATTTTAATCTTCATCTTTGTGTAGTTTTACAATTTCAACTGGGAAATAATACACTGCTTTTGCTGAAAAAAAAAGAAAATTTGAATTTAGATTTATTTATGGATGAAATATTTTTTTTATGAAAATTTTATTATTTTCAGGCTTTCGAAGAGTTTATCCCATTCCTCTATTTTTCTTTTTCCTTTACAAAACATCCTTTTCTTTTTTGAAAAAGAAGGCGCGAAGGGGATTAATAAAAAAAATGATGATCGGCGTCATTGATGAGATGTGAATGGACCATAACAAAGGCGCATCTAGGGAGATTTCAACTTGTGTGATTGTCGCAGTGGTTTGACTTGCGGCGAACTTCACACGTCTCGAGAAAATCGAACATCCAGGTTAGTATTTCTGCTCTTACTGCTATATGCAGTCAAGGTATTGTTCATTTAAATTCGTTTGTAATTGATTCTGGGACCAGAGCCATACACACTATTTTATTTAACTCCAAAGATAAATAAATGGGCGTTAATGAAATATTTCCAGGAAGAGTCGAATTAGCAAAAAGGGTAAAAAGCTAGACAGTCAGGAATGTAAAATTTACTTTAAATTGGAGGTTATGTTGTAGTATTAAACCTTCTTAAAGACTTAATTATTTTATTACCCTCCACTAATGAATAAGATGAAGTATTTTATTACCCCCTTTTTTATTATCTCGGGAAAATAAAAATACTTTCGTCAAAAAGTATATGAAAGTACACAAATAAGAAAATAGAACAGAGAGGAAAAATAGAAAACACATAAAATATATGAAACAGTTTCTTCTATTAAATGAAATATACAATCGTGTGTTATACTTAATGCAAAGTTGACAAATAATCTCACTGTGAAATACAAGTATAAAATACAAGTCTGATCGCGTTGCTACGGATAATTTTTTTCTTTTTGCGTTTAACTAATTAGTGCACTTGTCGCAAATTACATAGCGTAATCAATGCCTGCTTGATTCGCATCGATAAGTGACTTGTCCTAAAACGAGAACGGAATAAGAGATTTTTATATAATAATTTATTTATATATATAATAGAAATTAAAAACAAATAAAAGAGGATAAAACTTTAAACATGCAGAAAAATAAACATAAAACCCGCGTATCTAGTAGATGTAAATAAGAATGCGGGTGGGGGGACTAGATCTTCTTTTATCCAACTAGATTTTTTACTGGATTAGAAATTTGAATTTCACGCCTATAAAGTAAATTCTACTGTAGAAGGTACACGCATGTGTTTTTTTTCATTTTTAATTTTTGTCCCTCTCAATTTGACTATATGGCTAAGCATTTTTTTTAAATATTTACTATAATTGTGTTTCTAAAGTTTTTTTTTTTATTTATTTTTTTTTACAAAATCGCGCGTGACGTCCTCCCTTTCTCCCGACCACAGTGAATGCATATATATTGTCAATAATTTTTTTTTCAAACAGTTTAGAAAGACTGTCGATCGTGTGCTTCAAGCTTATAGCAACTATGGAAAAGAGAAAATCATTTTTTTATTCAGTTTTTGTAATTTAAATAAAATAGCAGTCTGGAAAAAAAGAGTTATCAAAATGAAAGTACATTTTTTCTAAATGTTTTAAGGTACATGGTTCTGATAAACGGGGAGTAAAATCGGCTATGGAGAGGATAAAGGTCTTTCTACAATATAGCAATGTTTCCAATAAGTTGGTATAATTTCCCGTAATATTACGAACCAATCAGAAACATTCAAAATGTGAGTCGATTTTTGCTCTCCGTTTTTTCGGGTTTTTCATAATACAAAAATAAAATTGAACAGAAAATATTAAATTCTGAATAATTTCTAGTCATTAGAAGTTTCTAGTTTTCAATTTCAAGTATATTTTTTTTTTATTGTTGTATTGAATCGGGAAAATAATTTTTAAATTTCTTTCCAAGCTTTTTTGCTTTTTCATATCTGAAAAGTGCACTTTCACAGCTTTTTTTTCTGTTTGCCACAGATAATATATGGCTATTCGTTCTAAATAGCTTACAGCGAAGCAACATCGAGTCGCAGTTCAGGCAAGTCTGTAAAGAATTTATATATAATCGCTAGCGATGCAATAGTTATCGGTATGAAAGAATCATACACAACATTGAGCTTTGTCAAATACTGAATTATTATATCTTATCATCATCATGCACAGAGTACATAGTTTGGGGGTATTTTAGTGGATTTCAGTCGTACCCGTTATATCGAAAATTAGTTTCCCCTTCTCTTATTTCATAGAAATAGAAGTAATTTGAATCGAATTTTAGGTTATGTTCATATTTGGAGCGAATGTCACACAAATTTTCGAAAAACCATTCTCATTCTTCTTTCTCCTATGAAAGTGGCATAAATTTGTCTTACACGTTTTCCTCTTTCGGAAAATGTAAGAAAATGAAGAGTGAGACAAACTTATGCCACTTTCATAAGAGAGAGAAAGATGAGAATGGTATTTTCAAAATTCGTGTGAATGTACCTTAAGTGCAAGGGACAATTTTACTGGCTGATGTAAATTTTCGACGCTAAGCTTTCCAACCCTGCGATTCTTTCTGCTCTGTTTTCCGTGATCTGATCTAACAAATATAGTTTTGTGATTATAAATTGTTATTACTCCGACAAATTGTTTATAAAATAAATCATTGCTAGGGCAGAAGAAGAAGACGAAGTACTTGCTATTTGTTAATACAAGAAGCCATTTAAACAGAAGAAGAAGAAGAAGAAGAATGTGACTACATATTCGCTCCAAACATCGCGTCGAATTCAGGTAAGTTGTCTAAAGTTTTTTCTTTGAAATTTAAATTCCGAAATCAGGAAAATATATTAAAACAATTGAAAGTAGTAAAAATTGAAAAATACGTTAATTCGAGGTTATGTGATACATCTGCATTTTTTGCCATTTGCTATGGACGCGCAGTTAGAGAAGGTTCATAATAGAGAGGTTTTAGGTTAGGTCGACGCATTCGTCACAATAAATTTTCCATTAGATCAACGCGTTTACTTTATACACGGAAAAGAATTTAAAGTAACTTTTACTATTTACAAAGTAAAACTAGAATTTCTGCGCATTTATTTATTTTCTCATATGTTTGGAAAAAAAATTTTTCGAATTTTAAAAAACTAATTTTCAATTTAACGGGGACTTTATTTTGATACTATATGTATATATCAATATCGAATCGTAGATTCATTATAATTATCCTCCCATTTTCTATCATCGCAAACTATATAAACAGAAGCCTTTCGGTCCCTATTCGTCTAATCTAAATATTCGATGACTAAATTTTTAACTCGGCATATTAGACTGTCGACTCATTGAAATATATTATATAATATATTATTAAATTCGAGTCGTATTGAGAGCTTTCAGATTTAATGATTTGTATATATTTATATTTATATATGTGCACATGATTTTCTCTGAGATGAATATATATATGTATATAATTTGAAAGCTTTCAGAATTATAGATAGTCAACAGCCGTTTCTTTTTCTATGTAGACTTGAAAAAATTTAATATATATTTATATATATAATTTTTTTTTTTTCGTGAAAATGATCTTCTCTTTTAAGAAATGGTTTTACATCATTTACTATATGAAGATATGCCTGAAGTTGTGACTATATATATATATATGTATATACATATATATGTATGTAACGTACAACCAGATAAAATTCCAGTCAGGTGATTATACATTTTGGATTAGACGGATGTAGGAATATCACAATCTTATAATGGTGTCACTGGCAATATATATATTTTTTTTATATATAAACCGCAAATAGTTTACAATTTTTGAAATTTCGATTTTTTTCCAAGTGTTAGTAATAATATAAAAGAATTGAGAAATAGGGAAATTTTTCTGAAAAATTGTAAACAATTTTCGGCCATTTCTCTTTTTATAGAACATTTATATATATTTGTTTTCAACACCAGCGTTTGTAGCTATCTTTTTTTTCAATATGGAATTAATTTTTAATGATATTATTCATTTTCGAGAGCCTTGTACCCTGACTTGTATATATAACTTTCTTACTGGGGGAAAAAAAAGAATGTTCTCCTTTTTTTTCACTCTTCGATTCGCTGATATGCTGGGATATTAACTATTTATTTTTTCGTATATATTCATTTTTTTAGTACCTGTTAGCCTTAAAAATCTCTTTTTTTTTGCTATATATATTTGGATGCTTGATTAAATCGCTAGGCAAAAATGATTCTCTCTAATCTCTCTTTTTTAACGACAAGTGTTATTTTCTATTTACAAGATTTTCTAGGATATATTTTTGTCTTCATAAATAACAAAAGTGGTCCAAATAAAATTTACGGACGAGATTCTTTTTTTGGACCACTGTATAAGAATTTTTTTTTTTCGTTTTTAATCTCCGCAGCAGATTTTTTTTTTTAGAAAAAAGAAACACATTTTTATGCAAAAATGAATTATCTTTCGAGCTGTTGTGATTAAAAACTTAATTCGCACACCCTGTAGAACGATTTTTTATACAAATACATATAACTATAGATTCGAAGATATTTTGTAAAAAGATTTCTTAATTAATTGGAGAAGATTTTTTGATGAAATTAATCCAGATTGGAAAATCAGTCGGTGTGACTAAATTCTGGATTAAAAATATTGCGGGCCATTTAATTGAATTAAATATTCTCCATTTAGGACTCAATTGAAGTCAGTGGTGACAGCGGTGGGATATTTAATTTAAAGATTCGTTCACAGTGGGAAAAGAAACTTGACTGTCTTGTTAGCATTGTAGACAAACCATAAGATCAGCCCTTTATGGTAGAATTTTTAATTTGATTCAAATGGTACAATTTTAGATTGCAATAATGGAATAAATTGGTCAAAGAGGAAACGTACTTTTTTTTGAAATTAAATTCTATAATAGTGTTTTCGAAACGTATCGTCTACCTTTATCGTGTGCGCTTAAATCAAAGTTTTTTTTTTCTTCATTTGTACATATTTACAAGCGAGTGTTTGTGTGAGAATGGGTGACAATTATTTACATCGTCGAAATTTGAATGTATCGAGAGGAATGGACGATTTCTAGTAAACGATTTACATCATATCCCTCTAAAAAGAAAACGACTACGATACTAATTCGTATGAAACACCGTTTCCGGTTCGAGTTTTTCTACTAAACTATTATTGCACATTAGGAGTAAATGATCTCTTCTGGAGTATAATTAGGACATTATAATTCTCTGAGATATTTCGCTTAGACGGGACTAGGATTTTAAATGGACCACAAGACCTAGAAATTTCCGCTTATTGTAACTTCTGCCATCTGTCGGCTTGTGGTTCAAGTATTTGGAGGGTTATCAAAGATTGAACGTATAGAATCTTTTGGAAATGAAAATTGTCAAAAATCAGGGGACTCAGAGATTGGGAGAAATGTTCTAAATAAAAACAGTAATTGGTAAAAAAATTCTGTTTGATCCAGGCCTCAAGTAGTCATATAGTCCAGACTTGAACCTTCTCGGCAACTATGCACCAACTGGCGTGATCATAGTAGGAGGAAATGATGTGCAAGTTCTCCACGTACTTGTTTATTAACTGGTCCAGTTCGCCCTCTCGGAATACGTGATAATATTGATGGTAGGTTATGGCACCGCCTCCTTGATCCGAGGGCAATGATTCCTGAGAGGATGAGCCACTCAAAGTTCCATTACTGACCCCATTAGTCATTCTGGCACGCTCGAAGTTATTCCTTCCCGAGATGAATTTCGAGGGAATTTCCTCTGAGGCGGATCTGTTTTGGCTGAGGAACTTTCGCCTCTCACTGATACATCTACTGAAGTCTAAATTACTCGAACCTAGGGAAGCTGTACTTCCGGTTCCTAATCTCCTAGTGCTGCCTTGACTACTTTCACTGATGGTATTTTCAATCGAGTCTCCAATATCACTGGATTCTACAGAATTGCCGAAACGTAAATATTTCTCCTTCAGTTTTGTGTCGTGAGTCTTTCTCTCAATTTCAGATTCGTTGATGAACTCACCGTTCTTGGATACCATTACGAAATCCATTGTTTCATCGGAGGCGCTTCTGGCGATGAGTTCGTCCTCGTCGAGACTGTCGGGCTTATTGTCGAATTCAAGATAATCGTCGTATTTACAAGAGTCTTGGGAAGATTTCTTTTGCAGGGGATTTGTGATCGAACTGTAATCGGATTTCTTGGATAATTGGTCCAGCTCGCCATTGATTTCTAATTTGGTCTTCTGACAATATTGGTCAATGTCGTGAATTAAATTCTCACTCAGTTTTTCCGTGAATTCGAGTAAATGCTGTCGGCACTCCTCATTCCAGGTGACTTCCTCGGGTGATGCCGCTAGGAGATGTTTTGTTTCTGTGGTAAAGGAATTTGACGATTTATCATTTTTGATAGTGTCAGGCTCGGTTTGTTGGAATACGGTTCCGGCAACATTTTTCAGGGAACTTGCGACGTTCGCTGCCGCTTCTAGAAGTTTTGAAGATGGAGAATCATTCTTGGATGTAACCAACGATTGGAAATTGGTTTCCGGTTTGTTATCCTTCTTCGCTAGGTATCGTTCATCGGAAATAACACTGATGACAGAGCCGGTGGACTCTGGTGATGACACTCCACTGGAGTCACTGTCTAGGTCATCAGTTTCGGGATTAAACAATTCTAGGGAGAGTAACCGAGGGAGAATTTTTGTTGCTGTTTCCAATCTACCGGGTACCGCTGACGAAGCTCTTCGAACCAAGGGAAATGATGGTTTCATCCTTGTAGCGAATCCCGGTTTTTGATAGAGCAACTCTTTGATTTGTTTCAGACGATCCTTTCGACACTCCTCCTCATTGTTCTTGTCATCCAAATGATTTGAATTCTTTACCTCAGGATTTGAAATAATTTGCGATGAATCATCTTCGCATTCAGTTGTGTTCTTTTCACACTCCGAAGAATTGTCTCTCGTTTCGGGATTAATTTCTCCCGAATCTTTTTTGATGGTAAAATCGAACTTATCGAGAAAATTGATGATAGGCTGGGTACTTCCACTCTTATGGTTGAAGAAGGGTTTCATTGTGGTCGAATTAAGTGTCTTGGGTGATAATCCCGGTGGACTTGGAGGCGGAAGAGATTTACTTGTGGCGGGGAATTGCTTCAATAGTGGCGATATGGAAATCATTTTTAATCTTGGACTTGACAAATCAGGTGGATACTTGACACGGGGCGAGGGAGGCGCGGAAGCTGTACTCAATTGATAGCCAGACGGTGCCGTTATCACATCAATTAACGGCGCAACATCCGGTTTTGGCACATAAATAACTGAAGCAAAACTGTCCTCGGAATCGACACTCGTATCACTCTGTAAACTACTGTCTTTTGATGAATCCGAACCATCCTCTCGTGACAATCGTCTCTCCACTAAATCATGTTCTTGCTTTAATCCCATCACGTTCTGTAGATTCTCCGCTTGGATTGTCGATGACACGTACTCAACATTTGTGGTTACTGGAACTTCACTCTCGGTTGACTTCCAACTCTGTAAAATTGTAATAAAATTAATTTTTAGAATAGAAAATATTTCTATTTTTTGATTTTTTTTTCTATTTAGTGAAAACATTAGCCCTATTGGAGAATTTCACAAACCTGGAGTATTTTTACGAATCCATTTCTAATTGACATTCCCGAAACCTTTTCGATATTTGTCGTCGATTGTTTGATCTTGTTTGTAAGGCCACTTTTCAACAATTGAAATCTCTTCGAAGCATTACCGGAATAAAAGGATTCTCTAAAGGCTTCGAAGGCCTTTCGTTTGTAGATGATGTCCTCATTTAGGGATGATTGTTTCGTTATATTCCGTCGCAGTTGTTCCTTTTCTTCAAGTCGCTCTATTGACATTAATTCCTCATTCATTGAACTCTGTTTCTGCACGTTTCCTCGCTTTGTGTTTTGTGAATCCTGTTGAAAAAGAAAATCACCATTAGATGCTATTTGTTACATTTGGCGTAAAATAGTGATTTAATTAGTGAGTTAAAAATACAGGGGTATTCTTTATTCAAGTGGAACAAGAGGTTCTAAAGAATCTAAAAGAATCTAAAAACTAACAAAGAATACTTATTTTAATTAGATTTCTATTTTTGCGCTAAATGTAGTGTTTTTTTCATTTTTTAGAAAAATGTATGAAGGATTCATTTTACGTTCCATATCGATCCTAGGGACGAAACTATCGTCAAAAAGGAGAGAGAGAGAGAGAGAGAGTTGAATTTAACGACTCCCGGTTGTAACTTTTACGAGCGGAACGCACGAAACAATAGTCTCGGAGAAATTGAGATTGATCGAAGAAAATAGAACGGCTACTAAAACTGTTTTTTTTTTTCTTCAAACGGATCGTAAAATCGGTGATTTTTCATTAATTTCTTTTCGCTTGAATTTACTGTTACAAATTTACCTGAATGTCTGGAAGATCCTTGATAATTTGTTCAGTGGCAGTGTTTTCAGGAAAATCCAGACAATCCTCATCTTCATTAAAGTGTGTCTTTTGCTTGACTAATCGTGGTTTTGATGAGCTCAGTGATGATGTAATTGAATCGTCATCCAATTGTAGATCCGACGTCACTGTTGAGCAAAGACCGGGAATACTTGATCGTGATCGCACCAAATCGAGTCGTTGTATTTCTAAAATATCACCAAGACTCTTTGATTTGATACTCAAGCTTTCGGATTGTTTGCTCAACGTTAGTGTTGTGTCTTCGAGTCTTCGTAATTCAATTGGCATATCATCCATATCGCCACTGTCGTCTTGCTCGTAGCGACGCCGACTTTTCCCGCCATTTTGCCAATTCTCGAGGAACCATGGTCGCGAACCCCGTCTACCGCCAGCTAATTTTTGTAGTGCTCGTCGAAAAAAACTGTAACACGTTTCATTCGGACTCGAGAGACTGCTCGTGGATGGCGATGGACTGAACATTGGATCAGTCCAGTAACTTTTGTTCTTGTATTTCCTCTGGCTACCTCTGTAATTATAGAGAAATTTTTTCAGTTAATAAACAAACTGGATTTTTATTTGTACACTTTTTTCAAAATCTTTTTACCTTTTTAGGATATGTTTTTCTGGATGTTCTCGCTGTCGTTCGTCGCAGGAAGAGCCATAGGACCTCCCACTACTGGACCTCGAGTTGAGACAATAAGCCTTGGGCCATGGAACCAGCACGTCTTGGGATTCAAACTGAAACAAAATACGTGAGTAGTTTTAAACTTACTGTTTCTCCCTAAAAAAAAGGGTTATTTTAAATAAATGATGAATAAATAACAAATGCGGGAAATATACTTGGGATCATCTACATCGCGCCAGTAAATCCGTTACTAAACACATAATTGCAAAAAGCTAGCATACCACTAATACAACGATGATCTAAATTTCACTATTTACCTTCCTGTGCTTTTGCTCCATGGCCCAGACGGAAATAATAAGTCGTCCACCAATTCGTAAGACGCGTGCAAGTTCCTTTAAAGCTCGAACTCGTCTTTCGGTTGTCGCGAAATGATGAACGACAGCAATTGATAGAACCGCATCGAAGCTCTCGTCACGAAAGGGTAACGATAAATTGTCACATATTAAAACCTAAAAATGAAAAATATTTTCCAAAAAATTGTAATTGATTCAATTCAACTAAAGTGATGAAATGTTTTGCTCACCTCATTTTCTTTTTCTCGAGCAATATCAGTCAGTCTGTTGCATCGGTCCACACCGACCTTATAAACACTGTGGTTGACGTTGAGATATTTCCCATTCCCGCAACCTTGAATGGAAATAAGAAAAAAAATTAGAATTTTCAAAAAAAAAATGTCAGTGTGAATAAAAATTAAGAACAAAGATTGTATAAATAATTGAATCAAAATTCAGAGTATTGATGCATACCTATGTCGCAGACGAGGGCTCCAGGTTCCAATTCCTCGAGGAATTGATAAATTCGTGGCCATTGTTTGCCCTGGACAGTCTTTTCGGCACATTGTTCATAGACCTCGTGAACGTAAGCTTGCTCTAGGGCCAGAGACCGAGCTACTTTATCACTATCGCTCTCAGACATTCCTTTCTTTGTGACCTTGTGTCCACATCCACACGCGTGGTCACACTACTGAAAAGAAGTTTCGAATAATTAATTTCAAATAAAAGAGAATAGTTTAATCCTCTACGGTGAATTTTAACAATAATCCAAGGAGCTAATTCAGAATTTGAAAAAAGAATATAATAGAGATTGGAATATTCCGATAAGGCTAATTGGATTTCGGATTTTACAGTATTATAATAACTGGGTAATCTTATTGAGATTTGAAGAATTAAAATAGATGGTAAAAATAATTTAATATAGTTTAACCCTGAGGTTGGATAAAATAACCCGACAGTAGGCAAGTGGAACTAACCGTGACCCTATTGGGAATTCACAATCTCTCGTGTATATGGAATCCACAGGTACGCGCGCTAGTTTAAACAATCGAGCTTTATCTGTAATATCGTCCCAGATTCCCTACCGACAGAAGGAAATTTTTTTTTTCAAAATGAATAAAAATAAATGATAGCAAAAAGTTTTCTATTTAAAGAAACATTTTTTCATTTGATTGATATGAACGCGTTAAAAAAAAATAATTCTGGTTTAGAATTTTTTGCCATTTGACTAAAGAAAACAAAACTGACAATTTTATTAGGTAGAAAAAATATTTGACCATTTCTTTCGGCTTAAGATGAAAATATCCCATATTGCTGTGAAGATTCTCTTGTGTAATTACATTCTCATTTTTTCTTTAAATTTATGGCGAGCTGAATAGTCAAAATTTTGTTTTTTGGTAGTACTTTTAAATTCCAAGATTAGTTTGTGGTAAACAGCCACAATAAAATAATTCCTGAAGAATGCGAAGTATCTTTTTTTCTTCACTGCGAATTTTTTCATGTCTATTGCCAGTTTTTCTTTCTTCACAATGTCGTAAATGAAGTATCGAATATTTTTGACACCATCGCAAAAAATTACTAGAGTCCTCCGTTTTTATAAACGTAATTATTGCCCAAAGTGTACATAGATCGCGGGATTTTTTTTTCGTTTGAAAATACAGTTGACAAATATCGAGGAACATTATTAAATCAACGACGTTCTTCTCCATCAATACGCACGACTTTTTCTTTTTTTCCTTATTATCTACAGTGTATTCTTTTAGTTTATGAATGAATGGGAAATAATAAAAAAATTAAAATATCGAAACTAGTTTTTTTTCTGAATTTAGAAATTAGTTTCGCGGCACTTGGGAAAATTGCAATATTAATATTGCATGGGAAACTGCAAGAGACTGCAACCCCCGTAGACAAACCGGTTGCCGGTAGGGAGGCTGGATGGACCGTATTTGGAAAGGGAGGTGGGGGGAAAATTGTGCAAGAGAGGGTGGGGAATGGTAGATAATGTGAAGGCACTGCCGACGTAGAGGATGATAGCGACTGCGCGTTGAATTTATTCAATATCCCTTTCGCATAACTGGGTTACTTTCAGCGTACAAGTTTAACTAATTGACAGATGCTGAGGCCTTTTGATAGTCCACCCAGACCCAGTTTGTCATATAGGTTGTGGTCGATTTCTCTATATAATGTAAGCGCGGGAAAATGTTCCAATTGACTAGACACCTTTGTATGACTCAAGGTCCCCATCTTTTGAATTTACACCACGAGACACGTTACAAGTAGAATTATTCTTAATGGAGACGTAGGGTGGATGATTTACTTATGTGTCTTGCAACCCACCAGTTGCACACGTCACTTCCTGGATTCATCAATTTATTTAGCGTTGAAATATCATCAGTTTCATGAATGCGAAGAAAATGATCAATTTTGTCATATACATATCGGAAAATAATAGTGAAAGGATTTAAAAAAGGGGTCTTTTAAATTAATGATGAATAAATAACAAATGCGGGAAATATAATGGAGAATAAAAAACACAAAATTGATTCAGTTTGCGTCAGTTCTGGCACTAAATTCCTGGGTCATCTAGGAAGTTTAAAGCCAGACGACAGTTCGGTAGGAAAAATTGTCCAGCCATAAGGGAACTGTCTTAGCTAACCACTCAATATTTTAATATATTTAAGTAAATTTGAAATCAAGCTGAATATTTAAAATTCCCCGCTAAAATTCTAGTATGCTATTGGTCGACTAAAATATGGCAATTTTTTTTTACAGATGGCGTCACATACGACTGTTCTCTGGATCACAGTGACTGACGCATTGGTACGCAAGCAGCAATAAGGTAAGATTTTTAAGTTATAAAACAATTTCATACAAAACGATTGAAACAGAAACTGAAGCTGATTTCAGATAATTAAAAGTTGCATCAAAATGAGAGTAATACTCTTAATCAAAAAATATTTTTGTCCTACAATTTTTTGAATATTGAACAAATATGGAATTTCTATAAATTAGATTATTCAAACATTATTATCTATTACAATACTACAAACAAAAATGCAAAGATAAAAATAATTAAAAAAAAAAAATATTAAAAAAAGATGAAATAGAATTCGAAAAAATTATAAATATCCCTTTGAGGTATTTTTTTATTGAGCTTTATGAAATGGACGCAGTAACTGCGACATTGTATTTATAACTTTTTTCATTAAATGACAATGTGAATAAAAAATTAACATACTAAGTTCATTAAGGGAATGCTCATAAATGTCAAACGTATGTATATAAAATAGAATACGCGCTTTAGATAAAGGGATGTCGAAACATTATCAAGTTACTCCCACGCCTTCCGGAAGTGCTATTATCAGTAAATACTTGATGAAGCTCAATAACTTTCACTCAATTTAACAGTTAGCCTTGCATATAAAATGACAAAATGTAATTAAAATTCCTAATATGCAATTAATTAAAATCTATCAACATATATAGATTAAACGATGCATTTAGTAACACTATGATAAAAAAATATTCCACTGTTGAATATTATTATGAATTTTCTTTTAATCGAAGATAAAAACTAAAAAAAAAAAATTACAAAAAATGTTGATGATTTCTGATGATTTTAAATTAGGAAAATTATTTTTAAATTAAATTATTTAATTCAACTGGAATAAGGAAGAAGCGGTAAAGTTCATATTTGTTAATTATTAGGTCAATTATATGAAAATTGATGATTATGGTGAAATTGATGATAGTGAAATTGGTGATAGTAAAATTGATAGTAATGAAATCGTTAATAGTAAAAATGATGCAAATTAAATTAGTGATAATGAAATTGATGATAATGAAATTGATGACAATGAAATTGATGATAATGAAATTGATGACAATGAAATTGATGATAATGAAATTGATGACAATGAAATTGATGACAATGAAATTGATGACAATGAAATTGATGACAATGAAATTGATGATAATGAAATTGATGATAATGAACTGCTAATGAAATAAATTGATGATACTGTTTTCTGAAAATGAAGAATATTAAAAAAATTGAATTTGATTGACATTCATTTAAAAAAAAACTTCTAATTAGAAAAAAATATCTTATTTTTAAGCTTTTGGTTAATTTATGTGTTATTTTTAAATTTCTTTCTGACCTTAACTGCCCATTATTTATCTCGCATTCACATATATTTCGCAAACTTTTAATGAAACTTGTTGTCGTAACCGAAAATGGATAGTCGAAGGCACTAGACAAAGTGAAGTAATTTTCTCGAAATATTTGTCTAAATGGAAAAACAAAACATTGAACATTGAAAAGAAAATTTTTTTTATTAAAAAAGTTTTTAAAGTGTTATTTATATAAAATATTGAATTTTCCAATATGAAGCTAAAAAGGAATTTTTTTTTTATTTTTATCGTGGTTTTTTTGTATTGAAAATTTAACACTAGCTATAAAGAGAGTTAATTATATGAAATTTAATTTTAAAAGGCAGTTATTGGAGACTAATTTTTATTTTTTATCGATAATATTAAATATTGGAATAAAAAAAAGGGGAAAAAAATTTGCGCTGCAGATACGTACCTACATATGGTATAAAAAGGAGAATTTAAATATGATTAAGTGTACCGAAATTGCATTGCAGTGAGGCCAATCACTTTGAGGGAGTGCCGAAGCCTGAATATGAATGTCCGTAACTAGAATTTCCCAGGGGTCACTGGGTTACCCTATAGGTGCAGGGAATACCTATCAACTCTATATATAATACATATGCATAAGATAAAATTTTGTCTTTCGTGTCAGGTGTTATATTAACTATATATATTTATCATACCATTCACCCACCATCGTATATATATAAATATATATATATACATACGCGTCATTTCGTATATATTGTCTCTTACAAGAAATTAAGATTAGATCATTATTTCTGAATAATTAACCTGGATTCCTATTTCGATTCCATATATATGATGACAACTGTTTTTAATTCGCGAGTTGGAAAAAAATAAATTACATTTTTAGTAATAAAAAAATAATATTCACTAAGTGGAAAAGTTTCCATACGATGTAATCATTTTTTCGTGTCTAATATTCGACATTTTTAAGTGTTAATTAATATTACATTGGAATGAAAGAAAAGTTCAATTTTTGATAATTTGATAATTTGATGAAAATTGATGTCAAAGTATTGAAAATTACTCAAGTAAATTAAACCAAGTAAAATTATTATGAATAATTTTTGAAACGTTTTCTATAATTTATAATCATTATGGAGAATATGGAAAAGAAAATTTCGGAATTCTCTTAATAAAGAAACCATCGAAACTCAATTTTTGATGATTTGATAAAAATTGATAAAACATTGAAATTTAATAACTCTAAATTTATTTTATAAAACGTAATATAATTTTAAAATGTTCTTTTGAAATAGCAAATTGTTTTAGAAAATATTAAGAAATCATCAAATCTCAATTTTTGATGATTTCTTCGGAAATTGATGACACAATTTTTATCGTTCTGTTTGATTAATAACACAATTTTTCCATTCAAGAAAAGCTAAAAATTAAATTTTTATATCGAATGTTAATGAATATTGAATTTAAAAAAAAAATACTGAAAAATATTTTTTAAATCAAAATCTGTTTATTTACAATAGTATTTAGAGAAGAAAAAACGTTTAAAATTTCATTTTATTTTTGTTCAAACAAATATTTCGCATATCGAGTTTCGTGTGTGTTTTTGTCTATTTTTTTTCGAGAATAAATGGGAGCAAAAAGTAGTTCGACAAGCAGAATTGAAAGAGGGAGAGAGAGAGAGAGAGAGAGAGAGATTATATGTATTTTGAATTACTGCAGGCATACTATCGTTCTGACCTCGATTGCCAGTATAAAAAAAAATTCGTCCCGGAAAATTCGCAAATATCGACAAATAAAAAACGAAAAATTGACATTTTTCAAAGAGTTGAAAAATTTATTCAGTATTGTTTTTAGATTTGTAAATTCCATTTTGGTTTTAATATACACATTCGTAAAGAACAAAAAGGAAAACAAAAAATATTTCATGTAACGAAATTTGAAAATGCTTGTGAAAATCAGTTTATGAAAAGAAAACATTTTTTTTTCTTTTTTCAAAATTACGTGAAATAAATAAAAAAATAAACTATTTATTGAAATTACTTTAAAATTGAAATTTTTTTTACCATAGAAAAATGAAATGAATTTTTCTTTACGATTTTATATTTATTTATAGTTTACGATATTATTTTCTCTTTCGAGTTGATTTTTCTATAAATTTCTTTTCATTTCTCTCTTTCTTTTTCGACGATTCTCGCCATTTCCTGTGTGAACTCGGCCTTCTTAAAACTCATTAACTGGTCCATTGGCATCGTTTTTATACCGCAACTAATTTTCATGTTTTTTTTTTTTTACA
The DNA here is from genome assembly GCA_001855655.1 of Leptopilina clavipes. NCBI lineage: Eukaryota > Metazoa > Arthropoda > Insecta > Hymenoptera > Figitidae > Leptopilina > Leptopilina clavipes. Next base: position 4,066 of record JUFY01028185.1, on the reverse strand, counting down.
AACTGGCTCGTTAATTTCTTTGTGTAGAATCACTTTTACAATTTCAGGGTCGATTGAAAGTAATAATAATTTTTTTATGCAGAAAATATAAATTTAGATATCGAATATATCTCTTATGTTAATTTTTCGAAACATTAAAATATAAAAAAAAATATGGAAAATTTGGAAAAAATAAAATAAACAAAAAAATGGAAAAAAAAATTTATAGGTACATTTAAAAAATACAGAAAAAATGTTTAAAATATAAAAAAAAATATAGAAAGCAATAAATTAAAAATAGATTATTAGAATCATTATGGATATTATAAAAAAAAGGATGAAGAAAAAAAATACACTGACAAAAATATAATTTATATTTTGCGCCAAGAGAATATTCTTCGTTTGAAGGACTTTCACTTGTGTATAAATGGTTGAGCATAATTATGCCACGAGCCTTCAAATGTAAATTATAAGTGTATATAGAATTTTTATTTTTCTTTTTCCATTTTTTCGATGAATCTAAACTTGCATTGTATAATTGACATATTATCTGGAAATAATGGAATAAATATATTAGTGACATTTGCATGTGTCATCAGGAGAAAATGATCTTTGCCTCATTATAATATATAATAATAATAATGGGGGAGTGTGTCATTGATACGAATACAAAAATATAGGATTTATGCTGTAATAATAAATAATTGTATATGTCATGTTAATGAGCAGAAGAAAATTCTCATGTCGATCCACTTTTGCAAATAAATGTTAATTTTATTCCCTTCTCGATGCCATATATGTATAGATTAATTATTATACAAAAAATTTTTTTATTTTTTAGAAACACTATTTTTTAAAATAATAATTTTAATGTGATTTTACACAATTATTTATATATGCAATATTTTATATTTATTCAAATCGAAATTATTTCAAGTTATTTAATTAGTATCGTATTTATTTTTATATTAATTTATTTAATTGGTTTTAAACTACTTTTTTCGGTTTTCATCAACTTTCTTCAGTTTTCATCAATTTTCTTCAATTTTCATCAAATTGCAGTTAATCATCAGAAATAAATAAATAATAATAATAATAATAATAATAATAATAAATACATAAATAATAAATAAATAAAAATAGGTAAATAAAATTATTATATTATTTTATACATATATGATATTATTATATGCGAGAAGAGAAAAAAAGTGGGGGAAAAAGGGCAAGTTGGGAAATGTGTTTTCCTTATTGATAATTATATCATGTATTCCTAAAGTGAATTCGTGCGAGATTATTAGCTCTTGTATGTACGTTATACGTAATTCATGTTTTACGTAATAATAAAGTTACCGCTAAAGCGTGAGACCCGCGATTTATTTTTATGTCATCAGTTTTCGCAATCGATTATCACGCCCTAAGGATAAATAGACACATAGAATTCAGAATTTTACATAACTAAAAAGGAACTTAAAGATTTTTTTTTCAATTTTTGAATAAAATATATATTTAAATTTAACCGGTTCTGAATATAGTTAATTATTCATATACGTTTATTATTATAAACCACTTCCTGTGCGTTGTTAACAAAACTAGTAAATTATAATCATTGCTGATAAATTTTTTTTTTTACTCAATTTTCATCAATTTTCCTCAGTTTTATTTGAAAATAAAAATTCTTTGTATTACTGATGAAATGACTAACTGCTATTTATTGCTGACGGTTTAAAAAAATTTTTTTGTATATTTATTTTTGCATCATTTTTTCATCATTTTTTCATCAATTTTCATCAAATTTCATCAAATTAGCAAATTTAATTTGGAAATATGAATTCCTTTATTTAGAAGATTAACGAATATAGTTACTGTACATTTTATTCGTCGCTGATAATAATATTTAACCGAAATCTTTTATCATCAATTTTTTCATCAGTTTTTATTAATTATTTGTCGAAATCATCAGTCAGAGCAAATTATCAAAATTTTTGAATTTCTGATTACAAAATTTAGCATTTTCTCCTAAAAATGGAAAGCATACTTTCAAGAATTTAGAATATTGCAAATTATGTTCTTCTTCTTCTTTCATCAGTTTTCATCAATTTTCCTCAAAAAGTCAAAATTGATCTTTTTTACAATTTTTATGAAAAATTTCCCACTTTTTTATTAAATAGAAAGTTTCAATGTTGAAAAATTGTATTCTCTATTTAATTTTCCATATATCTCGTGAATTTTCATCGCAGTTTTTCTTCAATTTTAAAAAATTTTCTCTTGCTGGTGACTTTTTTTTGCACTTTTTAACATTTATAATATTTCATCCTCGGAAATATAGAACATTGCTCTCAGCAAATTCATTTCTCTGCTTTGGTTTTCATCATTTGCTTTTCGTTGATCGAAAAAGTTTTCCTTTGAGACGAAATTCCCAGTTAGCGTATATATGTATGTTTTTATATGTGTATGTTTGATGTAAATTTTGTATTTAAAAATTCAAATAATGAAGGATATTATTTTTTGGTTAATTAAAGAGCAACTTCTTTTTTTTAAGAATTCAAGCGATCACAATATGTTGCTTCTATAAAGGCCAAAATTTTCTCTAATTAGACGAAGAGTTTTATACTTCTAAATATTACATTCTTGGTGTGACACAAGTAAGTAGGCCACGTGGCCGCGGGGATTATATTTTCGCATTCGTCCCTCAAGTGGTTCTTCAAGTGGAGAAAAAAAAAGTTACAGAAATAAACCACATTTTTACACTCTTTTAATTTTAAGTCCATTTTCTTTTTTATTTTTCTCCTGAGTTTTCATTTAGTATATTGCTTTTTCTTCGTATATCCTATACAAAAAAAATTTATACCGGATAATTATTGTTTCGTTTATGTCCTTCTAAAAACAAAAATTTCAATTTCTTTTTTAAAAACCCGAAAAAATAGTAAAACACTTTATACAACTATTTTTAATCCTTTTTGAAAGTACTGATGCGTCCAGTTTTATTGCTTTGTAGTTTAAAATTTTTTCATTTCTGAATTTAGATTTTAATAATTTAGATTTTTAGATTTTAATAATTTTGATTTTTAAATTTTCATTAAATAAAATTTTTAATAAACAAATTGATGCAAAATTTTTGTTTTTGAAAAATGATTGTCAATTAGTCCTTTTTCTCTATAGTATCGAATATGACAGTTGATTTTGAAAATCAATAATTTTTTTTTATTAATTTGTTTAAATAAATTTTGTTTAAAAAAAGCTTTTTGAGGCTTTTTAACTTGAAATTATTAAAAATTCGAAATTTGATAAATTGTGTATTTTTAATGAAAAAAACTAGCGTATATAATGTCAGTTTGAATGACAATGAAAGACGTTTACACGAACGCTTATTTTCCTTTTCTAAAAATAGAAGTCGAAAATTGTATATGAAAGCAAGGAGGAACTGTTGCCGAGAGGGATGATTTATATATATATATATATACATAGTACATGCCATCAGGGGGTGGAGAAATGACGTGACTATGACGATGGGGTTTTAAGACCAGTGGCGGCTTCATTAAAAACAAATAATAATAATAAATTTTTTAATAATAATAATAATAATAATAATAATAATAATAATAATAATAATAATAATAATAATAATAGAAAAATAATAATGATAATCATTCTTAATTTTATCAATATTATTATTTTTATTATTATATTTATTCTATTTATAATTATAATGCAGTTTTATAATAATATTATTAATATAATATTAATATGATATTAATATTCTTCTAAATAATAATATATATAATATATATAATAATAATAATAAAAAAATAATAATGATAATCATTCTTAATTTTATCAATATTATTATTTTTATTATTATATTTATTCTATTTATAATTGTAATACAGTTTTATAATAATATTATTAATATAATATTAATATTATTCTAAATAATAATAATTATTAATAAAATTGTTTAAGAACCGTTTTATAAGAATATTGAAACCGTAAAAGGCCTTGTGAGAAATATATGATGATTCGTCGAAATATGGAAAAGAAGGCGATAAGGTGTGATGGTGTGTGTGAGGAGAGCCAGAGATTAATCGTG
>JUFY01028184.1:0-10242 GCA_001855655.1 Leptopilina clavipes | reverse complement strand
AAAAAAAAAAAAAAAAAAAAAAAAAAAAATTGTATCTAAAAGTATAAAAATAATAGTAATAAAATTTTTTTTTCTATAAATAATAAAATTGGTACATATACATATGATTTTAAAAATAACGTAATTTCGGTACTTTCTTTTATATTATATAAACCCTCACGATTAGAATATATATATTTTATTTCGTTTAATAAATCGATTTTTAAATTACACTTATCTACAAAATAGAATCTTTAACTCTATACGGAATAATTTATCACCCCTTTAAATGATTTTCATTGTCGGTGATATAATACTCAGAAACTTTCTTTTTAATAGAAAAAAAAAAAGATTCTTTTCCTTCAAATAGAGAAAAAGTACATTAAAAATTTTTTCTTTTTTTTTTCTTGAACTTATAAAGATCATTTCTCAGGTTTCGTACTTTTATATTATACAATATCGATTATTATTATTCTTGTACATATTCTCTGTCGAAAGATAAACAAAATAGTATCAAGTGGAGCGTAAATTTATTCATCATAAAAGAAATTATTATCTCTTGGGGAAAAAAAAATATATATATTACAACGCAACCTGTTAAGGAAAAGCAATTTCAAAAGTTCTCAATTGGGTTAAAAATATTACTTTTTTCTCACTGAATTGTCGTCCTTTCCTTTTTTTCTAAAAATAAATTGCATTTTCGTTTGAGGCTTCCTTATCGATTTTATTAATTTTTTTATCTTTTTTTTTACATTTGTATCTTTTTATCTCTTTTTTGCCTTTTTTTGCCTTTTTTTACCTTTTTATCTTTTTATCTCTTTTTTGCCTTTTTTACCTTTTTATATTTTTCTCTTTTTTGCCTTTTCTTACTTTTTTTTTATTTCTTGTTTGCCTTTTTATCTCTTTTTTGCCTTTTTTTACCTTTTTATATTTTTCTCCTTTTGCATTTTCTTACCTTTTTTTTTCTCTTGTTTGCCTTTTTATCTCTTTTTTGCCTTTTTTTACCTTTTTATATTTATCTCTTTTTTGCCTTTTTTTACATTTTTATATTTTTCTCTTTTTTGCCTTTTTTTACCTTTTTATATTTTTCTCTTTTTTGCCTTTTTATATTTATCTCTTTTTTTTTGCCTTTTTTACATTTTTCTCTTTTTTGCCTTTTTTTACCTTTTTATATTTTTCTCTTTTTTGCCTTTTTTTACCTTTTTATATTTTTCTCTTTTTTGCCATTTTTTACCTTTTTTCTTTTTATCTCTTGTTTTCCTTTTTTTACCTTTTTACATTTTTCTCTTTTTTGCCTTTTTTTACCTTTTTTCTTTTTATCTCTTTTTTGCCTTTTTTTACCTTTTTATATTTATTTCTTTTTTGCTTTTTTTATCTTTCTTTCTTTTTATCTCTTTTTTGCCTTTTTATCTCTTTTTTGCCTTTTTTTGCATTTTTTTGCCTTTTTATCTCTTTTTTACCTTTTTTTTACCTTTTTTCTTATCTGCTCATTGCTGGAAAATTTATTGCTTCAGAATCAATTTCTATTTTAGGAAAAATTAATACTTTTCTGTATTAATTTTCATTCGTTTTTCTTTATATTTATTGAATAAAAAATATTTCTTCTTCTTCTTCTTCTTCATCTTCATGAAATATATTTTTCTCGTGCAATAAATATTCGAAATAGACAGTTTCTCGAAATAGTGAGGACCAAATGACAGTTTGTGTCCTTCGATAAGAATTATAATCAAGCGACAGTTTCGATTTCCAGCCTTGAATTTATGCATTTTCTTCTTATCTGATTTTCGAGTTTTGGAGGAAATCCTCTCTAAATTCTGTAGACAGACAAGAAAAGCACTTTCTCGATGTCGTTAATTTTCCACTCATCATCAAAATCATTAATATTATCATCATTATCATCATCAAGGATTTTACTATCGAGAAATTCAGGTCAAATGTTTATGAATTTTTTTTCCCTGACTTTTTTTTTGACAGAATTCCAGAAGGAAAGAAAGCACACGAAAGGTTTTTTTTTGTCCTTACGTTCAATATCTGTTGATTATTCCTCTTTTTTTCGACAATTTTGTCTGATAATTAAATTGGAAATTGATAATTTAGATATATTTGATTTTTAATCAACGATGCGTGAAATACCAAATTTGATCATTTTTCAATAAAAGGAAAATTTGATTTAAAAAAAAGGTGTGAAAGAATGGGAACGAATTTAGAAATTCCGATGAATAATTTACAAAGTGGAGGAGGAGCTTTAAAATATTTATCCCAACGAGTTGAATTTTTTTTTTTTTTGCGATAGGTGTTATTGAAATATTAAAAATGTACATTCCAAAAATGAAAAACGACAAACGTGAGAAATAAATAATTAATGAATGAAATTCCAAAAGGGAAAAAGTGGCGAATTTTTTTTTCGAAAAAAGTTAATAATGTGAAAAAAGTGACAAATTTAGAGGAAAAGAATTATTTTCAATGAGCGATGATAAATTGAAATTGACTCGAAATGATCGTGTTTGGCTGCAAACGGTTTGGCAAAAAGGACAACAGCAACAACAACAACAAAGTCAAAGTGAAAGTGAAAATTTGGAGGAGGAGGAGGAGGAAGATGGAAGCATTTATGAGAATCAGGAAACACAACAATTGGCCCCACATTGTCAGCATAATTTCGACAATAAAAAAATCACAAGCAATAGGACAAAGGACGCTAAAGTTCTCAATGATCTCGTCGATGATCTCTCCAGAGAGCTGGAACAGGAGGATAGAGAAAAATCGAGACATCGTGTCGAGCAGGTGAGAAAAATTCCTTTTTTCCGCTCACGCTTTTTTTAAGGGTTTACACCACCTTGTTTCCAGAAATTGTAATTTTCATCCAAAATTAATGAACGAAGGTTTTTTTTAAACAATATTAAATTATTATTTTTCGTGTGACGTAGTCGGTTTTTTGAAAAAAATTTTTTTTTGCAGCAAATGGAGCACTTGAAAAAAATTTTTTGTGACCGAAAAAAGTAAAATTGGAAAAAGATTAAAATTTTTTTAAAAAATCGGCTAAACAAAGGCCTGACATTAAAGAGAATGTTATTAGGAAGTTGTGTGCCAATTTTTAGGCAAATCGGTGGAAGATTTTTCGAGTTATTACGGAAACCGTTTGGAAAAACGTCGTTTTGAGAAAAAATTGGACTTGAAAAGTTAATAAAAAATTTTTTAATGAAAAGATCGGTAAAAATCCTACGTGGTAAGAAAGATAATGTATCCGAGAAGTTGTGTTCCAATTTTTAGCCAAATCGGCCTAAGATTTTTTGAGTTATCACCGATTGAAAAAGGTGGTTTCGAGAAAAACAATCTTGAAAAATTAATAAAAAGTTTTTAAAGAACAGGATCGGTAAAAATCGAACGTCACAAGAAAGAAAATGTATCAAAGAAGTTGTGTTCCAATTTTTAGGCAAATCGGCCGAAAATTTTTCGAGTTATTACGGAAAACGTTTGGAAAAACGTCGTTTTGAGAAAAAATTAGAATTAAAAAATTAATAAAAAATTTTTTAATGAAAAAATCGGTAAAAATCGAACGTGGCAAGAAAGATAATGTATCCAAAAAGTTGTGTATCAATTTTTAGCCCAATTGGCCGAAGATACTTTGAATAATCACCGATTGAAAAAGGTGGATTCGAGAAAAACAAACTTTAAAAATTAATAAAAAGTTTTTCAAGAAAAAGATCGGTAAAAATCGAACGTCACAAGAAAGAAAATGTATCAAAGAAGTTGTGTATCAATTTTTAGCCAAATCGGCCGAAGATTTTTTGAGTTTTCGCTATTTAAACAAAATTGTTTCGAAATAAACAAACTTGAAAAATTAATAAAAAGTTTTTAAAGAAAAAGATCGGTAAAAATCGAACGTGGTAACAAGGACAATGTATCCAAGAAGTGGTGTTCCAATTTTTATTCAAATCGGCTGAAGATTTTTTGAGTTATGACCTACGCCGTTTGAAAAAACGTCATTTGGAGTAAATCACAAGATTGAAAAATTAATAAAAAATGTTTAAATGAAAAGATCGGTAAAAATCCAACGCTACAAGAAAGGCAATGTATCCAAGAAGTTTTCTGTCAATTTTTAGCCAAATCGGCTGAAGATTTTTCGAGTTATCGCCGTTTGAAAAAATGCGGTTTCGAAAAAACGCGAAACAAGATTTCAAAAAAATCACTTTAAAGTGTCATAACCTAAAATTTTTTTTGCAACTTATTAACCTGCCATTTTTTGGGCCCTAATACCCATAAACTAAAATAGCACAAATGGTATTTTTTCCCCAAAAAAGAAGAAATTCTTTTTACTTTCAAGGTGGTGTAGTTCCTTATAGAGTATTTTTCACTTTCCCCGAATATTTTTCCATTTTCCTTCGCTCTCTGATCGGTGTTCATTGCGCCTCGATTATTTTTCAACCCCCCCGAGCGACTATTTGACGTCTGCGCACAAAGTCATTTTACCCCAACGGACTTTCGCCAAAGTCGGACTCCGAATCAATAAGCACAGGTGGATCGTGCTTGTGACATTAAACTCCGCGGGGAAAATCGTCTTGATTTCACCATAAAGAAGACCAAAAATTGAAAAACAATATTCCTCCCAATGGAGAAATGTCATCAAAAGAAGAATTTTTTATCACAAATTTCTTTCAAACGGCATGTATCATGCGCCGGATTTGATTGATTTTCTCCCACTCTTTCTTCCGTCCGGATGTTTTGTTTGGGTTTCGCTGCCGCGAGGTGATGAGATGCTCAATGGACTCGTCGGAGACTCATCATCATCATCCTGATGATAAGTCCAAGTGTTCTTTTCTAGTGCTGCGAATTTTTTTATTAATAATATATATGTGTATAAATTTTTAGTGTATTTTCGTGCCAAAGTTACAAAAAATCGTGAAAGTTTAATGTTCCATCCATTGTAATATTTGGTGAATGTTTCTTTACCCTTTTATATACGTGTGTGAAGATTTTCCAAGAGATTTTTTTCGGAGACAATAATCGTCTTTTAGAAGCTCAAGTTCGATATTCCAGGGTCTGCCTTTTTTTCAAGACTGAGGAAAGAGAGAGAGAGCAATATCCAAAAGGGGAGGGAAAATTGGCAAAATTCAGCTCTTTAGGGAGAAAGTCTCAAAGACCCAGCCTCCGGGATCTTTGAAGGAGGAGATTGCATTGAGATCGGTGCAAGTGCATCTTCCACCACCGGTGATAATCCGTAGGAAGCAGATTTTGGTTGAGACAAAATCGTCGAAATGTAATAGAGGTAATAGAGGATTTTTCCGGGACGAGGAGTCGTCCGAGAGTCATGATTCCTCGATCAGGAGTCGATATAGACCCACCGAGACAATATCGACCCCGTCGATAAGGGAAATATGCTCCGAGACGAGTGATCGTCCAAAGTGGAGACCTCTCGTCAAGTCCTGGTCGTCGAACGGAACGCCAAAGGTTTATGTCGAGAGTGACACGACCTGGTCCAGTTATTCCTATGACAAGGTCCAAAAGGAGCCAAAATATGATGATGATGATGATGATGATGATGGTTCATCGAAACAAATTCTAATCGATCGTATAAGCAGTCTTTCGTCGTACTGCCTTCAGGAAAGTGAGATCGCCTCTGAGGAAAGGGATATTTTGATTGAGAGTACAAGGTCCACGACGAGTTTGCGCAGATCGAGATTCAGTAGATTTGGAAATCGGAAAACAACCACAGGCTCCTTTGCGTCGTTGAGGGATCATTGTCCCAGTGGTGGTGGTGATTCGTTTCAGCAATTGAACGTTGTGGAGAGGAGCACTTGGAGGAGTGGATTTTCGCCGAAGGTGAGCTTTGAGAGTGACACGGTGTCGGAGATACAGGAGGAGGAGGACGATTATTTTGACGATAGGCCAAGTACATCGACGGCAATAACATTTCGAAAGAGATTGGCCTGTTGGAGTAAGGAGGGCAAGGATTTATTGGTGAAATCGGTGAATTCGGCCAATACGCTTGCACCGGCGACAATGACGTGTATCAAGTCCCCTAGAGCGATGTCGGAGCATCTCTTGGGGCAACTTGAGACACCGGTGACGCCGGTTGTCATTGGAACACTCAAGGTCAAAGGTGGAAGTTTCAGAGATGGTGACAACAAGGGGTGCAGTGAAACACCCAGGCAAAAGTGGAGCAGTGTGAGAATTAAGGATGGGAGCACCAAGAGTCTGCTTCTTGAGAATGGAGGACCACAGGCGCCAATAAAGGGCCAAATCACCAAAGAGGTATCTAAACTAATAGTTAAGTTGTGTCTGTACCTCCATAAAAATGGTTTATAATATTTTTCGTTTTTGGTGAGGAATGGGTTTTTTTCGAAATAAAATATTTCCTGGTATAATCTATTATAGAAATTGACATTCTTTAACAAAGAATTAAGGAATGGGTTATTTTTTTCGAAATAAAATATTTCCTGATATAATCTATTATAGCAATTGACATTCTTTGACAAAGAATTAAGGAATGGGTTATTTTCTTCGAAATAAAATATTTCCTGATATAATCTATTATAGAAATTGACATTCCTTAAAAAAAATTAAGGAATGGGTTTTTTTGAAATTATTTATTGATAGGAGTTATAGGAGTAGTAGGAATAGAAGAAGTAGTAAGAGTAGTGAATGTAGTAGAACTAGTATAATCAGTAGCAATAGTGGAAGTAATAGAACTAGTAGAAGCAGTAGGAATAGTGGAAGTAGTAGAAGCAGTAGTAATAGTGGAAATAGTAGAACTAGTAGGAATAGTGGAAGTAGTAGCACCAGTAAAAGCAGTAGGAATAGTGGAAGTAGTAAGACTAGTAGAAGCAGTAGGAATAGTGGAAGTAGTAGAAGCAGTAAGAATAGTGGAAATAGTAGCACTAGTAGAAGCAGTAGGAATAGTGGAAATAGTAGAACTAGTAGAAGCAGTAGAAATAGTGGAATTAGTTAAATTGCTTCTCTTGCACCTTTTTACGAAAAAGAAACTTGTTTCCAAATGACAAACAAAGTAACTTGCACCTTTGACGAAAATAATAATACATTAAACACGCGAATAACCGAAAGGGTCACCCAGAAAATTTTGAAAATAATTTTTGACGTTCCTAGTCGATTGTTTTGAATCCACCGGAAACGTTAATACTATAATAGAAAAATTAATCTCCTGACTATGATTTTTCATCTCAATTGATCCCTGTCCCTTTTTTTTTGGTTGGAACAAATGTCGACATTTTGAATTGACTATATGTGTAGAGAAAAACAAATTTTGCCCAGCATCAGAATCTGCGGTGGATACAAAAAAAACCATTTGCAAATATTATGTATATATTGATATCGCAGTTATTCCTCCACTGGAAAAACAAAACTATACACATGGAAATTCTGTGACCTTCTTTTAACACTTTTTGCACTATTTATGAATCTAAATTGTAAACATATTATTTATTTCGGTTCCTTGATAAAAAAAACAGCACCTTCTGTTTTGGTATTTTTAGACATTGGAGTTGTAGAATTTGGGTAAACAGATTTCTGTAAACAAATATGAAGAAGAGGGTTTTTTATTTGGAAAAGTATAGCAGAATTATATATAAGTGAAGATTTGGAGAATTTGAAACAGTAGGAATAGGAGTAGTAGAGTAGTAAAAAGACTAAAAAAATAGCAGGAGTAGTAGAAAAAAGGGTAGAAAAAGGATTAAGATTAGTAGAACTAATGGAAGTTGTAGAATCAGTAGGAATAGTGGAACTACTGGAAATAATAGAACTAGTAGGAGTAGTAAAAATAGTAAAAGTATTCGAATCAGTTAACTTAGTACGAGCAGTGGGAGTAGTAGAACTATTAGAAACAATAGAAATAGTAGTATTAGTAAAAACAAGTAGGAATTAGAGAACTGAAAGGAGTATTAGAAGCAGTAAATCAAGTAGGAGTAGGAGTATTAAAACCAGTAGGGGTAGTAGACCCAGTAAGAGTAGTAAAACTAGTAGGAGTGGTAAGACTAGTAGGAGTGGTAAGACAAGTAGGAGTGGTAAAACTAGTATGAGTGGTAAAACTAGTAAGAGTAGTAAAACTAGTTGAAGTAGTGAAACCAGTAGCAGTGGTAAAGATAGTTGGAGTAGTAAAACTAGTAGGAGCGTAGGTCTACTCAATAGGTTTTTTTTTGAAATTATTTATTTATAGGAGTTATAGGAGTATTAGGAATAGAAGCAGTAGGAATAGTGAAAGTAGAACTAGTAGAAGTAGTAGGAATAGTGGAAGTTAGGAGTTATAGGAGTAGTAGGAATAGAAGCAGTAGGAATAGTGGAAGTAGTAGAACTAGTAGGAGCAGTAGGAATAGTGGAAGTAGTAGATCTAGTAGAAGCATTAGGAATAGTGGAAGTAGTAGAACTAGTAGTAGCAGTAGGAATAGTGGAAGTAGTAGATCTAGTAGAAGCAGTAGGAATAGTGGAAGTAGTAGAACTAGTAGGAGTAGGAATAGTGGAAGTAGTAGAACTAGTAGAAGGAGTGGTAAAACTAGTAAGAGTGGTAAAACTAGTTGGAATAGTAAAACCAGTAGGAGTGGTAAAACTAGTAAGAATAGTAAAACTAGTAGGAGTAGCAAAACTAGTAGGTGTATAGCTATGACGTAATTCACATAGAAAGTATATTATAAGTTGACGTATGAGAAGAAATATAGGACAGAATAAAACTGGATCAATACTAATAAACCGTCTGACAACTTGGCTAAAAACCATCGTGCAATTGCAATTCTCTTGATCGTGTCAGGGTTTATGTTCCAATCTAATCGGATCATCTTTATAATACCACTCTCTTTTCTCCTATATAATACCTCTTTTTCTCTATATTTGCCATATGTCTTAAAAATTTATACAATATATATATAGCTAATAGATATTTCAGTAAACTAGAGCACAACTTTATTTCTCTATTTTTGACAAATAAATATAGGATACTATAAAGGGGCGGAGAAAATTTGGCTTCTCTATCGCAGTTATCGAGAAACAGTAAATTGGTAATTAGAAACAATATATCAGATAACACAATTTACAAGCAAGTGGAAATCAGCATTAGTGGATCAAAATTTAACTTCAATATTAGCCGCACACAGTTAAGAGAGGGTTAAATTCACTTAAACTATTCATGAAAGCTACAACATTTAGTTGAAGTTTAATTTCATCACATAATCCTCGGGAGAATTGGGTTTTAATGGATTACAAGGCTACTCTCTCTCTCTCTCTCCTTTAATTAAGAATTCATCATTCAGTTGAACATGATTTGATAATGGATGACATTTTTAGATTAGGATTCTACTTTTTAGAGTTCTTTTTTCGTTTTCTTATTCATTATTACAGAGAAAAGGGAGACTTGGAGATTAATTGTTGAAAAAAAAAATAAGCAAAAATTGGGATCATCATTCTTTGGGGAGGGAATTTATGCAGATTGAGTCAAAAAAGTGTTTTGTATGTCGATTATGCGAACATGTGTTAATTGTCAGTGACTACATCAAAGTCATTTTAATGGGCAATTTTCTCGACATGAGTATTTGCAAAGTCACTTGAAGAGATTCGTGTGCAGCTGCAATATATTTTGATCGTTAACAGCGAAAAGTGTAAATCAAGTTGTTGCATTATGTAAATTCGAGAGATTTCCCGAGAGAGAGAGAAAGAGGGACGGAAATTTTGAGAGAGAGTAATAGAGAGAGTAAATAAGGATATAACGATTCCCTATGAGGAAAATCACTCTCACAATGATACTTTGTTTTCGGAAGCAACAAGGTTCTCCGATGAGCTAGTTTGGTTTTAGTATCTTATGCACTTTCATCGACTCTCCGTGCTCTTCTCTCTCTCTCTCTATTTCTCTCTCTCACACATTATAGAGCTATTTTCAGATGGAAGACTATGAGATGCGCTTTTGAGAAATCTACTACTAACCCTGTTAAAAATATTCTCCCCTCGAGAAAATGATCCCAAAAAAAATTTTTTTCCATTCCGTGGAATAATTTATTCATCATTAGAAGTTTTTTCCTTTTTTACCCCTCCAGATGGACCTCGATAAATTATGTATACAGTTTCTCTTTCTAACTTTAATGAAATTATGCATTATTTTCAAATTGGAATAATGTTTGGTCTTCTTTGCTTTTCGACTTTCATTGTAGAATGTGAATATTTGGGATAAAATAACAGATATTAGCATTAATTTAATATTAATTAATATTAATTAAACTATTAATTTAATATTAATTAATATTAATTTAATATATTAATTAATATTAATTT